>JACEGR010006630.1:0-58627 GCA_014170235.1 Listronotus bonariensis
AGCAATTTTTCACGTTTCTTTAAGATGCTCTACTTAAAATGTCGGAATATTTAAGGTATGCGAAGAATTACATCTTGATAGGCAGCTTTAGATTTTGCTTTAATGAATATTGTAATTATAATTATATTTTTCCTTTCACTGTTTAATATTTTTATTTTAATATAAACATACAGGATCATGATAGTTAAAATACACAGGGTGATTTAAAAATCGATCACGAAACTTAAGGTGATTCTACTTGACAAAATAAGGGTAGAGCTTCATATAATTTTTTTTAAATGTCATTTGTTTTCGAGTTACAAGCCGTCAAAGTTCAATTTTTATTTAGGTTTTTTCGCCATATTGCATTTATTTTTTAACCAATCCAGATAATATGTGGCACACATATCAAGCTTTGCAGATTCTAAAATTTCAAGATAAAAGTACTTTTTTAAATACCGCCAGAGGGCACTTTACCTAAAAATTAAAATTTATTTACATCATAACTTTTTATTTTGACAAATATCGCAAAGCTGGAGGCGCCATTTTATAGAAAATCAAAAACTTAAAAAATACGGTACTCTTTATTAAAGTCGATAAACCCCACCGTTTAGGCACCAATAGACATCAAAGTTTTCGGCGATACTGGTGGTAATATACAGGGTAAAAGAAAGTATTTTTAATCAGGCACCCTGTACATTATAATACCATTAAAAAGGTAATAAAAAGAGCTATAAGATATATCCAACTTCATTAGTTTTGGAAATATGACCATCCAAATCAGCCGCCTGGCAGGGACTTGTGCTCATCGAAAACGCCTGTTAATTTTGTTTCAAACCCTACTATGAGTGAACTTAATCCTAAAAAAATTTCAAGTAACAGCTTCCAAGTTTTTTTATTTGTTTTTCTTTAAAAATATACAGGGGCTGATGCTTGCCAGGTAATGATTGTCGTACTTAGCATGCTATGACTCATTACTATACAAACTTCTAGCCTTACAGGCCAAACGTCACTTAAAGGGTTCACTAGCTCCCCACTTACAGCAATTGACTGGTATAAACAAACGCGATACTCGAATTCACCTAAATGGACACTATAGTACCCATTAAAAAAATAATGACTCTGTTTTAATTATTAGCATTTCTTTATTTTGTTACTTTATTTCCAGAAAGCTTTGGTGGTAAAACAATGTTTTATAGTTTTACAGTGCTGTATTAACCATTAGGCTGACTAGGCTACGAGCCTAGGGCGCCATGAAAAAATAGGCGCCAGACAGGAGATTTTAAAAAGTTAAGGTAGGGTTGGGATTTTGGTGACTCATTTTCCTTGTGAATAAGGCGCTCTGGAAAGAAACAGACAGAAAAAGAAAGAAAAAAACATTTTTTTGCTCTTCAAATTTGATTCTGGGTGGTGAAGTAAGGCGCTTTGCACTGAAAATAGCCGCCATGCAGGAAAGAACCTTTTTTTTGCTCTTCAAAAATCTGAACAATAGGCGCTCCGGGAATTCCAGCCTAGGGCGCCCCAAACAGTTAATACGGCCCTAAGTTTCTATACAACTAAGAATTGTATTTTTATAAAACGCAGACTTATTTTTATTTTACAGACTGCCCACAGATGGGGTTAATAAGAGGACAAATGGACCAAAAATTTCACTTTTCGAAAAAAAGTTATTCTTCATAAAAAGTTTTGCTTATAAAAAATGGGATTCACAAAGAAAAAATGTTGATTTTGTATACAGGGTTCGCAAAACCTTAAAAATCATAATTTTTCTACAAGAGTAAACTACCTTTATCTTTAATTTTTTAGCAAAATATCATTTAAAAAATTTATTTAGTACATCATTTTGAATAACTTTATTAATGTTACAGGAGTGTCAAAAGATTTATGAAAGTCATTTTGAAGTTATAAAAATTAATTATTTTAAATTTTTATAACAAAATGATCCACGGCCATATTAACTGTTTAAGGCGCCCTAGGCTAAAATTCCCGGAGCGCCTATTTTCCCCCAAAAAATTTTGTAGAGCAAAAAAAGTCCTTTTCCCTCCGTAGCGCCTATTTTTGAGTGCCAGGCGCCGAAATAAAATTTGATGACCAAAAAAAAGGTCATTCCCTCCTCTTCGCGCCTATATTATTCCTAAGCACCTTATTTACAAAAAAATTATTCACCAAAAATCCCCACTCAACCTAAACTTTTTAAAACTCCCTGTCTAGCGCCTATTACTCCCCCGTCTGGCGCTCTATTTTTTCATGGCGCCCTGGGCTGTAGCCTAGTCAGCCTAATGGATAATACGGCCCTATGACCTAAAAAAACTTTTATAATTTGCTTTTTAAATACCTGCTTTTCTCAAATTCCTACAAAACACAATTTTTTCAACTGTAAACGACAGTTTTCGTCAAATTATCGTTTTCAATAAAATTTTCTGAGTGTAAGTTTCTGCGAACCCTGTATACAGAATTAACATTTTATTTTCGTGTGAATCCTTCTTCTTACAAGCAATTCTTTCTTATGAAGAATTACTTTTTTTACAAAAATGAAATTTTGGTCCATTTGTCCTCTATTAAAACTTCATCCGTGGACAGTCTGTAGATAGCGTGCCTTGTCATAACTTCCTAATCTATATTAACTTGGTAAATACCAATATCACCCTAAAATTCCTAAAGGAATATGACAAATTTGACCTAGCTTCTCTGTTACGGACTGACCCTCTCCGAATATTAAAGGCGGAACAATGCAATTAGCCAAATGCATAGTAAATGCCATTAGAGCTAGCATTAATATGCAGGCGCCACACCAGTGACCCCTGTACCTGGAAGACAATTCACCTCGGTTATATTTGATAAATTAATGTCAATTATAATCATGTCAATTAAAGGTATTAGTTCCTGGGCCAGTGCTGAAATTCACTTTATAAGAAGTATCACTTTTAAAACCTTTTTAGCCAGGTTCTTTTTGACAAGTCTACAACGATTATTCATACCGCCATAAATGGAAGCGACGCGCAGGCAGGGTTAAGCCTGTCAATGTCAAGTGTTTTGGGTGTCGGACTGGGGAAACGCGTCACTTTTTTGTCGGACAAGTTTACGCAACAATTGTAAGTGTTACAGTCACGAAACCATAAGACTTATTGACATGTTTTAGGTATCGGATTAGGCGGGTTTCGTAACCGTACCTAGTCCATACGATTTTGGCGCAATGTTTAAAAATTGCATAAAAAACATTGTGGTTAACTTGTCCGACAAAAAAGTGACGCGCTTGCCCGGTCCGACACCCGAAACATTTGGTACTGACAGGCTGGGTTAACGCGCCGCTTCCATATATGGGGGTGTGAATATTCGTTGTAGACTGGTCAAAAGGAACCCCCTAAAAAGATTTTAGAGGTTAATAAACGATATTAATAAAGAGTTTACTTACTTTAAAAGTTCCGTAAAAATATTATAAGGGAAAATTTTTATTCATTTTTAGGACCCTGTCCTGAATGCATCCTCTTAGAGGTAGAATCATTGTACGTAACGTGAAAAAAAAAACAAATATTTTAAGCTTTTCATAAATTTTTGCCAATCATAAAAAAATTGCAGTCTCTGTTACTTTCAGAGAGGTCACCTAAGGGAAGAGAGAATGGAAACAAAGGCAACAAGTGACTCACTGAAATAACGCTTCAGGTCTTTTTTTATTTGCTTTATTAAAAAATAAAAAAATTACTAATAAAGTACTTGCTAAAACAAGTTTTTTTAAATTTTCTCGTATAGAATAAAAAAGACAAGAAGTATCATAAATCAGCTTGTTACTTTATTTTTAGAAAACGTATTTAAAAATTAAATTATAACTTAACCAATTTTTATTGGAAAAAATGTCTGTCGTAAATTTTTGCAGAATTTTTATTTAAAATTTTGCACATTGGCCCTAAATTTATTTTAAAACAAGCTTTTTAAATAAATAATTTTTTTAGATATCGTTAGGTTACTTTATAAATAAAGGTGATAGCAAAAAAAAATTAATAATGTTAAAAATTGAGAAAACAAAAAACCCTGTGTCCAACTCTTTGGCGGCCACTATGGGTTTCATATTTCAAAAATTAAAGTGTGTAAATAAGACAAAAAATAACAAGGGGGCTAAATTACAGTAGCCGAACCTGTACTCACTTTGATGGGCGTTAATTATATTTTTATCTGAAGTTTAATCCCAATAAAATATAGCCAATAGCACTACCAAATAGTGTAGCTTTTTGATTGTAAAAAAATATGATCGGTTCAGTATTTCCAAAGATGAGTCCCTACAAACAAACAAACAAAAAAAGTTACAAACTTTACCTCTTTATAATGTTAGTATAGATAATATGCTCACAGAACATGCACAACTTTGCTATAAATGTTTGGAAGATTTTTTGGTCGTTGGGATTGCAGTATAGGGCATCAAGTATAAATTTTATTTTTTTTAGGTAAATTAATTTTTTAAAATATGATCCGCAATACTAATTTTTGTGAAAAGCGTAGCTCTTAAGTATATTTTAAGCCGCTAAAGCCTCATTTACAAAATTCAGAATTTTTGAAAACAGGGCTTAAGTCGTTAAAACAAAATGTCCTAAAGTACTTTTTGGTAAGAGTGTGGTGGCGCATATCTTAGCAGCCAAAAAGGATAATATTTTAAAAATTTAGATACTACATGTAAGATTTGACTTAAGAACACAAAAAATTGACTATGGGTACATCGTTATACTGAATCCAATTTAACTGATCGGATAAAACTTAATCTGACAAAAATTGCGATATACCCGTTTCAGACTGAGTAAGTAAATGGATTGAACGCCATAAGTCAATCCTGTATTTCAAGCGATTTAAATTGACTTCAGTCAGATCGGAGGTTAAATTTGTACGATATTCACGGTTTTGGAAAAGGTTTAAAAATGACAGTTAACTAAAACAGCTGATAAGTGTAGAAACAAAATTGTGGTTTGTGTTATTATTTTGTCCTTTTTCTGAAATTAATTAAAATGTTTTAAAAAATATTACAAAAGTAAGGTTAGAAGATTATTTTATATTTGTTTGGTCTCTTTGTCATTGTATATACTTTTCTTTGTCAAACCTAAAAGAAGTTAGAACCAGATAATCTGCATTCGATAAATTATAGGACGAAGGGCACAGTATTTGGTTCAATGAGATCCATCTAATCGGATTCGATTTTTACTTAGCCATACTTGCAGCACAAAAGTCGGAAATCTCTCCACAATGCCGAAATCACTATTCAAACATGTCCATAACTTTTCAGATATCAAATTTGGTATAATGTAAGAACAGGAATACTTTTTACTAAACGTGTATAGTTATGGTTTTAAATAAACTGTTAACCATGTTTAAGGTACTCACTAGCTAGAACTTATAATATACAGAAAAAAAAACACCTTTTTAATTAAACTTTTTTAGACAAAATGCCTGTTAGACTAAATATTACCAAACCTAATTCGACGCCAACACAGCAGCGGATCTGTCTACTGTTTTTGGGACGTTTCTTTATTAAATATTCCAAAAACTATAAAACGTAGTATCTGTCCATCCGGTTAAATTGAAAAAGTTTTGGGCATGTCTTGTTTCCCTGCCTGACATCGGCAATTAAATTTGTGTCTGTTTTCCGACCGGTCTAGGCAAATTCTTCCATTTTTTATAAATTTTGTAATTTATGGCCGGAGAAAATGGCCTTTGTGGTTTCAACAAGAAAACAATTTCACAAAGACATTTTAAATTAGCTTTATTTTAAAACTTTAGCAATTTTATATATAAATTAATAAAAGTTTTTTAATTTAATTATATATTATGGTTTAAATTTAATGATTTTTTAAAAGTTAAGACAGTTGCTTTTAATACCAATTTTTTGCTGCAGCATTAAATAAAAGGCTAAAGTTAATAATTTTAAAAAGTATGCTACATGTAGAGAGGTCTACCGAATGCATGTAAAGAAATTATTTTTTGTTTTAAAATAGATTTTTATATTTATCCCTATATTTTACTTTTTATATACAATACATGTATAAAATCAGGATCCTCCTTCTAGCTTTCTTAAACTGTGTGGTATTTTTCATAAAAATTTAAGGACTTTGGTAAGAAAACATAAACCAAATTTTGGACAAGAAATGACAGATATATTGATGTCAAGTTGGGAGTTGGGCGCCATTAAAAAAAATAAATGGAAAAAAAGGGTCCTGTTGCACATCATTTTAAAGTTTCTGACGTGTACTTTACAACCCCATAACATAAACGGAAATATTTTTCCCTACCACAAAATTGCGGTACTTTTTAAAAACTATCTGAATACCTAATTTGGACGGCAATTTTTCCAAAACTAATAAAGTTAGATATACCTAATTGTCATTTTCTTATAGGTTTTTAGATATCTTTTCAATAGTAATCCTTAAAAAAGCTTTAGGAAAATACCACTTTAAGTTTATCTAACTTTTTAGATTCGGAAATATGGTCAGGTATAGGTACAGGTATTTAGATAATTTTAAAGAGTACCGTACACCAAGCATACACTTGATATTCTGGGGATATAAAGTACCTGTCAGGAGCTTTGAAATGATGTGCCACTCTTTCCGCGGTCTCCAAGTAGTGCGGTTCATGTTTATGTAGAAGTCTACATAGATTACCGGGTAGGCGGCTAAAGGAGTCGTACGGGCGTTGCTGTACCCTTGAGGATCGAGAAAAGATTCACGCTAAATTGGGGCTTCTTTCTTCTGGGGCTAAGCGCTGTGAGTAAAGATTCCTAAAGCCTGACGTTTTTACGTTTTGGTGTTGAACACATGGTGTCTTCGTATGATCGAGGAGGTGCGCATGCCTTGCGGAGAAACGTCAGTGGTAAAAGTGATGGTTATACGCGATACCAGTAGCAGCTCTTGGTTTGACAGCCACAATTTATGCATGTTCAGAAGCTCATTGCTAATGATGATTGTTTGAATTGTTTCTAATTCATATGCTAGGAAAGTCTGGGAGTTTCGAGCTCGACTATCCAGTTTTTCCACGGACAAATCCGGGAAAGCTTGTGAGCAATAGCTCATATGACCGGAACGGGAGAACTGGCCAATTGACTCAGAAGAGGTTATAAGTGAGTGGCAAAATTTATATAAACCCTGTGCTTGCACAATTCAGTGCGTATCTAAAGTAAGTGTCAAACTTTTTTTTAATTTTTAACACCCCGTAGATCAAAAACTAAGACGTTTAGGACATATGTTTATATGAAGTTTTTTCTTATTTTTTGTTGTAGAATCGTTTGGTTAAGTTTGTCGGATGAGTTACTGGCCACCCTGTATGTATGTGGGTAATTTGATTGAAATTGATGAAACAAATGACATTTTAAAAAAAAAAATTATGAACTCTTATTTTGTCAAGTAGAATCACCCCTTAAGTTTCGTGATCGACTTTTGAATCACCCTGTATAAAGTACATTTAAGGAGCTTTAAAACGATGTGTCACATGTCCTCACTTTTCATTTAATTTATTTAATTAAATGGGGCGGACCAAAGTACAGTTTGACATTTATATCTGTCATTTCTTTCCCACAAATTGGTTTATGTTGCCTTGCCAAAGTCCTCAAATTTTTAGAAAAAAAAAACCAAAAAATTTAAAAGTAAGGAAAAGTGTCCTGATTTTGATGACGACATGCTGTGTAAGCTAGAAACTATAACAAAGTGACAAAGATCCCAAACTAGCTAAATAAACTAAGCTTATTTCCGTCGATGTTGAAACTAAACGCAAACACAGCCTAATGGGTGTTTACATAATGGTGCGGTATAAACTTTATGACAGTCTCCAGTTGTGCATATTGCAGTGGTAAGATTATGAGTATTTTAGTCTGCTTTAATTCAAGATTAAAAACATTTAACCCAAAATTTCTTTAGATTTTTGACAGATCAGATAATGTATTTTTAATGGATCTTTTTCAAAATACACTCCTCAAAAGAATTATCGCATATGCTCGATTTCTTCCATAAGCTTCAATACAAAAATGCTTTCATTTAAATGGCCATATCTCTTTTAATTATTAAGTTATCAAGGCAAATAAAAAAGAGAATGTTAAGGAAAGGTGGAGCTATAACTTTATCGTAACCGTTGTTATTTACTGTTACCAATACATCCTACGGGGCGATAAAACTTTTTGAAAAAAATAATAATTTTTAACCGGCCTGTATAATGTGCTATTAATTGGGACGAATATCATTTGTAAATAAATTATACCCTTACTCATTTCTGATATTTTATAATCACAAATTTGATTACTCCTTTCAACAGCACATCATACAGGGCAATTAAAAATTTTTTTTTTGTTTTTTAATTTTATCACCCCGTAGGATGTATTGGTAACAGTAAATAACAACGGTTACGATAAAGTTATAGCTCCACCTTTCCTTAACATTTTCTTTTTGAATTGTCTTGACAACTTAATAATTAAAAGAGATATGGCCATTTAAATGAAAGCATTTTTGTATTGAAGCTTATGGAAGAAATCGAGCATATGCGATAATTCTTTTGAGGAGTGTAGGTCTAGTGGTAATAGCATTGCCCTTCAACCAAGACCTGTACAAAAAACGCGATTTTACGCAATATTCCCCGTTAATCACGGTTTAAAATTTTGCATAATGTTAGCAATCACAATAGTGATATTTTAATGTACATTTGAATTCTGGACGTTACACTATGCGCAAAAGTTTATGGCCTGTTGCAATTCTCAGTTTCGAACCGAGAAAATGAACTCCTAGGGGCCGGAAAATAGTTTTTAGACTTGGAAATAACAACAGTGGGATTTTAATGTATGTCCAAGTTCTGAAACTCATTCTGTGCTCGAAAAGTTTTTGCTATCTGAAATTCCCAGTTTGGGGCCGGGAAAATAACTCTTAGGGGCCGGTTAATTGTGTTTCAGACGTAGCAATAACAACAATGACATTTTCATGTACTTTTAAATGAGGTACATAAAAAGGACAATTTCTCGATTGGGATGTCAAAACCGCGATTTTTCGGCTTTTAAGAGGTCATTTTTCTGGGAGCAAACTGGAAATTACAGCTGGTGGCCAAAAACTTTTTAAATTACAGAATGAGTTCCTGAATTTAATAAAGCATAAAAATCCAACTGTTGTAATTTCTAAATCTAAAAACTATTTTCCGGCCCCTAGGGGTTATTTTCCATAACTACGAATATCAACAGGCCATAAACTTTTCTCGCATAATGTAAGGTCCAGAATTGAACTGTACATGAAAGTATTACTCTTGTGATTGCTACGTCTGAAACACGATTTTCCGGACCCTAAGGGGTCATTTTCGGTCCCAAACATGAAATTTTAGTTAGCCTTAGACCTGTCGAGCACAAATCCGGCTTTGGCTGTAGAATACACCCTCGACTCCGCGTTATCCCAGAAACCGTAATTCAGGGCCGATAGAGGGTCCTGGGGCCAATTCCAGACGTGAAGGTCCATTTTTGAGCTTGGAATCGGATTCCGCGTCGAAAACTACATAGGATTACATATATGTCTGATTCTTGGGTATGGACTTTCATTTTTTTGTGGGGCTATGTAATCAATAATAATATTTGCAGACTTTTGGGAGAAAAGCGGGTCATGGTTAGTTTGGGTTGGTTTTTTCTTTGGGTCCTTTAAAAATCAAATAAAAAAAAGATTTAACTACCATGACCACCCTAATTTGATAGTTATGTATGACCGTCTGTAGCGCTTTAAACTAATCAAATTACCAGTTCCTGTGCTTTTTACTGTCGTCTCTTTTCATGTCATTGACCAAGACCCTCTTTAGCGACGCGTCTCGCCTACCTCAATAAACTTATCAAACTGGCTGTACCGGGTCCATGGTGAACATATCGAAAAGCAAAATTATCTAATATAAACAACTTCATTGTTCGACGGTAAGATGTAATCTCGTTCGTTCATATAAGACTCTTTCTTTTGTGTTATGCATCGTGAACCCGGTACAGCCAGACTGACAAGTCCTATGAGGTGGAGCGAAATGCGTCACCGGAGAAGATTTCTTTTTGTATATAATTTCGACAATACGGTGTTATTTTCATTTTTTTCTTATAAAAAAACATATTTCTTAACGTAACTTTTCTTTTTTGTTTGAGGTAGTTCTACAGATACCACAAGAGTCACATGAGTGCTTAGGGTAATTTGATGATTTGGCAACGCTGCGTAAAAACAATAGAAATCATACGCAAAAATTTATTACACAAGCATCTTTAAACAAGTTATCAGTTTTAAATTGTTAAGTTTATTTACTAATAAAATCTCTAAACTACCCTTATCATATCACCAAAAAAACATTGAAAAGGCAAAACAGTCAGTGAAAAAATTATAACAAATTTGTCAGGTAGCACATAAATTAAAGGATAAACATGGAAAGTTTTTGTCACCTAACCTGTCAAACTAACGTAAATATGGATACATGGTCGTCGAATTGTTCACTTAAAAAACATGTTTTCTAATTATTGTGGATATTTATTATCACTCATTGAATCTTGTAACCGAAAAACGTATTGGACTGGCATTAATTTTATGTTTACATATACCGTATTCGATAAACTTTTTCTCGCGCATCGTAACCTTGCGGCGGCGTTGCCACATGTCAGTCAAATAACATATTTTTCTTAATTATTTATTAATTACTATCCTATCACAAGCTCTGAAGGTCAGATTTCATTTAGCCAAATGATTTCTTCCGTTGATACAATGATACAACTTTCATTGAAATCTGAATATCATTTTTTTAAGTAAAATAAAATCTGCGATTTCTCTTAAGCATTAATGTTAAAAGCAATTATTTTATAATATTTATAACTTCTTTTCAGTTCTCTGTAGACCTTTAAAAATTTAACTGGTTAATATTCTTATTGTAAAACACCAGTATGCTAAGTTTCATAATTTCTGAACAATAATTCTTACACCGGTGGTACTACCTTAAATTAAACACTCTATTCATGCGAAATATTTTTAGGACAAACCTATTTAAAAAATCCCACATCTCTTATGTAACAATTTTTGTTATATCTTGTTAAATAACAGAAATACTAGTGGTTTAAAACCGTCAAAAACAGAAATATCTTTTAATAGGTACCCAACCAACATGTAAAATTCAGCTTTTACAAAATAACGAGAAAGGTAAGTTTTAGTTCATAAACGTTTGGTACCTGGTACCTGCCAAAGCCACTATAAGTCAAACTTTATAGTCTTCCATCACTTCCAAATTTGTTGGAATCATGCGCTGAGAAACTTTTAGCTTTTACAAAATAACGAAGGTCTGTCGCTCAATTTTACAAGTAACGAAATTGCAGTTATAAAGACATTTTGTTATACCGTAAAAATAAACTAAAACTGTTGTTTTAAAATACCAAAGACAGCTTAAAATATACGGTGAAAATTAAAGGAAAACGACTTTACCTAAAAAGCTTTATGCAACTTGATTGCATTAAAACACAATTGCTAAGCTTAATTTGCCAAGTTTCTTCGTTAATGTACCATTTAAGAAGTTATTGGCATCTATTAAGATTAGGCAGAGAGAAACTTTTTAAAGAAAACTTATGGAAAACTTGTGGTGTTTATTGCCCACTTCCAACTTCTAATTGTTAAACATACTTAAAATATTAGAGTGTTTAAATTATATGTATGCAATGCATTAAAAGCTTAAAAACTATTAGATATTGTAACTTGTAATCTAGAAAAAATATTTTGTTTGTCCAGTAACTCTACCGACAAACTTTCTACGATAAAAATATTTAAAAAAACTTTAAATGAACATATGTCCTAAACGTCTTTATTTTTAAACTACAAGCTGTTAAAACTTTTTTACCAATACGGATATTTAAAAAAAATGTGGACGCTACTTATGCATCAGAATATTTTTTTTTATTTTGGATCCCTATTCTTATTGCTTTAGTAATTTGCTCTTTGTTAATGTAACAATTGCCTTTTATACGTAGGGTGTTCGAAAAGTTTTGAGATATACGTACATTTATTTGATTTTTTCAAAATAATTTCCACCACATTGCATACACTTTTTCATTCTAACCAACCAGTCACTAAAAATAGCTTTCCACTTTTCATTTAAAATTTCAGCGCATATTTTATCCCAGGCCTCCAGTAGGGCGTCTTCAGTTTAAAACTTTTGTCCTTTCAGTTGGCTCTTGACAAAGGAAACAACCCAAAGTCACACGGCGCCAAGTTGGGGCTATAAGGCGGATGTTCCAAAAGTCTCAAGCCTGCATCTGTCAAAAATTGACTGGTAAGTTCAGCTCGATGAGGTGGGGCATTTTCATGATGAAGGTACCAGCTAGCAAGTTGCGAGTTTCGGCGAATCACTCTTAACTTTTCTATAAGTTTTGAAAGGCATACTGTAGTGTACCAGAGAGCATTTACGGTCTTCTGTTCTCGGAGCACAACACGTTCAATTATTCCTTTTGAACCAAAGAAAACAACTATCATTATTTCTTTTACAGATTTTGATTTGCAAACTTCGGTCGGAGTTTCTTCACCTTCGAGAACCCATATCTTATTCTGTTGTTTAGTTGGAACGTCGTAATAATAAAGATAAGTCTCATTTCCCGTGACGATCGACACTATGTCTTTAGATTTACCTTCCTGGAATTTGGACATCATTTTTACACCAATTCACTCTTTGTTTCTGCTGCTCGGGAGTTAACTTGTGTGGAACCCAAAGAGTACAAATTTTTCTAAAACCCAACTGCGCATGTATGACCGTGTGTAATGTTGCTAAACTAATGTTCAATGTCTTTTCTAACTGTCGATAGGTAATTTGTCGGTTTGTTTCTATAGCTTTTTGGACGGCAGATATGTTTTCTGGGGTAACTACTTCACACGGTCGACCTTAGCGTGGGGCGTCTTCAAGAGAAAACGAGCCCCGCTGAAATTGTTTGTACCATCTGTATATGGTCGCACGAGATGGACAGTCATCACCAAATATAGGCTTCATTTCTTCTTAACACTGTTCTTGAGATAACCCACGTGAAAAGTTGTATTTCAAAATTGCACGGCACTCGATAGTCGTCCACGACGCCATTGCGCTAAAATCGCTGGACACGAACTGGCGCAAAACTAATAGTTTACTAATAACTATGTAGGACTACGATATGTCATGACATGTACAAACAAAAAACATCAATGTTACTTTCCTGCACCGTTTAGTTACAAAGTATCTCAAAACTTACTGAACACCCTACGTATTAAACCAAAAATGTCAATTAAAATCAAATGTCTAAAAAAAGTAAGGGCGTGCGCTGCAGCGGCATACTGCTATAAATTGCCTAAATATTGCCTATATATATATATATATATATATATATATATATATATATATATATATATATATATATATATGAGTTATTAAGTTATTTAATTTAATAACTTATGTAACTGGCTTGTATTCTTTAATAAATAAAAAAATAGTACCTTTAAGTGTGGGTTTAAACAACATTTTTTAAAACTATAATGTTTCTATTGTTATGAGAGAAGCATCATAAATTAGTAGGAGAGCTAGTAAACCCTTCAGGTACGTTGGGCATTGGGTCTGTAAGGCTAGAAATTTATAAAGTGATAAGTCAAAGCATGCAACGTACGACAATCATTAACTGGCAAGCATTAGCCCTACACATCATCACCCTGTATAATTTAAAAGTTAAAAAAATAAAAAAACTTTTAGCTGTAAGCTTGAAATTCTCCAAGGATTTAGTTTATTTATAGTAAGGTTTTCACAACATTTGACGGGCTATTTCGATAAGCACAAGTACCAGGCCAAACTGAAAGGTGGGGCTTATTTGGATGGCCATGTTCCCAAAACTAATAAAGTTAGATGTACCAAATGTGCTATTTTTTAAAGCTCCTTTTAAGATCTAAGGGTACCTTAAAAACCTTTTATTTTCACCCTGTATATGTTCACCAGTACCACCGTTAAAAAGATCTTTAAAAGAGCTTTAAGAAAACACCACACCAGGTACATCTAACTTTATTAGTTTTGGAAATATGGCCATCCAAATCAGCCACACCTTTCAGTTCGCCTGGCAGGTACTTGTGATTATCGAAAACACTGTCAATTTTGTTGTAAACCTTACTATAAATAAACTAAATTTCAGAAAAATTTCAAGCTTTTTTAAACTTTTAAAAATATACAGTGTGATGATGTGTAGGGCTAATGCTTGCCAGGTGATGATTGTCGTACTTAGCATGCAATGACTCATCACGATACAAATTTTTAACCATAGGCCCAACGTTATTCGAAGGGTTCACTAGCTCTGAGACTATATGCTGTTTCACTCTCCATACAAATAATACAGCTTTCTAACGAAGGATCCCTTCCATAAATATTTTCTTTGTCTTGTGCTAGGTATGACAGTTGTAAACTTCTTTATGCAAATTGTTTGTTTAAATATTTAGATAGCGTAATGATATCTAAAGAAAGATTTTCTTTGGTTTACTTAAGCATTGCTTGCTTTTGCATAGTAATTAAAATAAAAGAAATGTTGGAGAATCTTGGACGTGAGAAATGGAATAGAAATTTACTCCCTAGAGTCTCTAATTAAATTAAACTGTTATAATCAATAAAAAAGCAAGCAATTTTCGCTTTCAAAAATAAATAAAAAAGTTACTTTTTTAAACAATAAAATACAGACAAACAAAACAAAAAATGGTCTGTGCAGGGTATCAGACAAAGTTTTTCTTACAATTTTTTCTCGTTGAACACGATTCTAAAGTCAAAACTATGTGTCAAACTGCAAATAAACGAATTGCTGGTGACAAGGGGCACTGGCGATTTTTTAAATCAAAAGTAAATAACATTTTAATTGTTAAAAAAAATGTTCAAATAAAAATTATTGGGGATTAATTGTTGGACGTGATAGTAACTACCCTTGTAAAAAATAGACGAATTAAGTTTTTATGATCAAGTGGGAAATGGGGGTCCACTTGATGTGATCTTACTTCAATTGATACCTTATAACCCTTACATAAACTGGGTTTTTTAATTTTACCAGTTTATTGTTTTTATAAAAATTTGCATTTAGATTTTAACACAATTTTATTCTAAAAATATTTCTTTTATTTCTCAACTCCAAACAATTTAATTGGCCTTGTCAGACTTGGCAACTTTTCGTAAATGAGGCCTTCGTTAACCGCGAATGGAAAAATGTGCACATTGAACAGACCGCGCTTGGAACGAACTGTCACAGTCATAATAATCTGCTTTTGCCAGAGGGATATGCAATTAATTACGTGGTTTAAATCTCCATGCGGTATAAAAACTATGCAAGGAAAATGTATTTTTTATCGTTACTGACGTAAATCATTCCTATAATTTGCAGATGTTTTAATATAGCTTCTGAAATACCTACACCTCTACCGTAAAAAAAATGCTAAAATATCTTGGGAAAATATAATAAGGCAATAAAATGGATTTTTTTACTGTTGGGCAAAAGAGTCACTACAAATAAAAATAAATTATATAAAAAACATATTTTATATTAAACCGCTTTGCTGTACTAAAAGCTAAAAAATAATTTGGTAAGTCCTAGGTATCAAATCGCACCAATCTTTTTATAAATCTGGAGTAATGATTTAACAAATTTTATTTTTCTTAGAGCTCTTTCAGACACTCTTTGTTTGACCTCCGAACAGTACGGACGTGCGTAGAGGACTACAAAGTTCTTTCCAGAGTGGCGGCTAGAGGTGTCGTACTAACGTTTTTACCTTCGGAGATCAAGGAAAGATTCACGCTAAATTGACGGCATCTTTTTCTGGATCTAAGCGCTGTGAGCGAAGATTCCTATAAGCTGATGGTATCCTCTTTGGTGGTGAACAAGAGGTATTTCTCAAATGGCGGGAAATAGATGGGCGTGCCATGGGAACTGTCAGTAGTGAAAGTGAAGGTTATACGTAACACCAGTAGCAGATCTTGGTTAGACAGTCGATAATTTATGCATTGCATCGATTGTGGAATTATTTGTTTTCTTTTTGAATTTCTGGGAGCTACGAGCTCGATTATCCAGGATTTTCCGCCGACGAAGCCCTGGAAAGCATAGTCCGGAAGAGGGAAAGTGGTGGATTGGTCCTGAAGGGACCAAAACCAAGAAAAAAATAGAAATAGAAATAGAAAAGCTCTTTCAGACGCGCAGCGCAGCGTCTGCACTGTGTGAAAAGTCCAATTTGTTTATATGCAATACCTGTATCTTGGATACGCGTATCTCACATACAGTATCATCGTCTGAAAGAGCTCTTATAGTGAGATTTATTTTACCAATCAAGCTCTTAGATTAAATACCCATATTAAAGTTATTAAAATTTTAAATTTTAATTATTTTTTAGTAAGTTCTATTCTACTAATCAAGTCCCTTTAATTGATACCCATATTGAGGATATGTTGAAGTGTCTACCAAATTTCAGATCGATCAGTCGTCAGGAAGGGGGTCAAATTACTAAATTTGACCCCAACAAAACATAGGTAACAAACAAATACCCAACAACTAAATAAACAGGTCAAGTTAAGTAAAATTGTTTAATAATAATTTATTCAAACATTTTTTTTTGGGGATATTCATGTTCAAGTAATCAGGGTGTTTCTATTGCGTTTTGACTTAAGACATAAATATTTCCAGGAGTTGGTAACACTGGGTGGCAATTTAAACTTTAATAAACTAAGAAATATACGACCCCACATATTGTTTGCAAAAAATACATAAAACATGTATGGAAGATCCGGAATTCGTAGCAATTGCGGGGTGTCCTGGTTATTATTATTAGAGATAGAGACGCCACTTTTTCACATAATTAATTTTGATAGGTATAACAAGTAGCACATGAATTTTTTGGATTTGCCTGTAGAATTAATTTTTAGAAAAATATATACTGGGTGTTTCACTTAAAATAGTTAAGTTAAGAGCACTTCGAGTTAAATCGGATACGCCACATAAAATCTAAAACATCAGAAATCTGCATCTTACCATATATTCGACCAAAATTTTAAAATCGTTTAACACTTCCCAAAAAAATGACAGGCTTGCTAGTAATTTCGTGGGCACCTGGTATACTCAGCTATAACTGGACCTGTTACCGATTTTTTATTTTTTAGTTTTGGACTAGTTTTCCCAAAATGCCGTTCTATAGTTTAAAAATGTTTTGTTGATTTTGTCCTTTTGTAACACCTAAAAAATATTTCAGAATGACACGTAACATTACTTTTATTTATGTAATTATTTGATAGATAGATAGATAGATAGATAACCGTTTATTTATTCCTTATAAACAAAAAAGTTTACAAATAGGCCCTTTAAAAAGTCATGGAACAATGTCATAAATTACAAAAACTTAGTATTTTAAACATAACATTAATAATTACTATAATTATTAGAAATAACACTACTTTAAACAAAAACTTTAAAACCTGATAATTTATTAACCATAAATATTACCATATACTATTAAAAGACTTACAAGACAATATTTTTTTCCCTATTTATCAATCATATTATCCTTATTTACATCATAAAATTTTCTTATTGTATAAAATGCGTTTTTACTCAAAAAAGTCTTTAAAACATCTTTAAGACTATTTTTTGGCAAATTTCTAAGTACTGTAGGAATTGAATTAAAAATCTTTACAATGGAGAATTCAACCTAAGGCTTCTTGTGTTTTTGTAATAAATAATTTAAAGGTAATTTAATGCTTCGTGCTTATATAAACCAGCTCGAATATTTAATTTTGTATAATAATATCATTTGTTTTCTCCAAGACCGTGAGTAACACCCCAGATACATATGCAAATTTTAAAAAGGTATACGAAAATATGCATACAGCGGTCGTATTTTTTATCTTCAGAAAAGAAAAGATCAAGCCACAATCCACGCTTAACAAACCGCAAAACCATAAAAAGTAGAGAACATGGAGAAAAACATGTTACGAAGCACATCAGTATCTTGTGCATTATAAAGAAGTTTTCGCATCGAGGCTAAAATTTAAATGAACGACATTAGTTTTAAAAAATCTTTTTAGGAAGATTACTTGTAACAGTTAATATCATAATTTATTTCTTTTCTTTTGGGTGATTATTGTATAACACTGATTTAGAATAATGAATAACAATGTTTTTGTAGTTTTTTTTGCTTTGTCATATAATAAACCCATTTTTTTTGCGAATATAATTTGTGTCAAATATTAACTTTTAAAAAGTAAATAAAACAACTTACCATACTGTCTGACAGTTTTAAATAAATCATTTTTATAACCAACTAACGTCGGCCTTACAACTAGATTGAAAAACATATTTTGTAAATTTACAACTTGAGACGTTGGTGATTTTTGCCTCAGTCGGACGTAACAAAATTATAACCGTCCTTTAAAAATAATTATAAATTTGTATAACTTATATGTGAGATTAACCTATATAAGTAATCGTAATATCAATTAAATAATTATTATATTGCAAAATTACATAAACAATATACACAACTAAAAACTTACATACAGTTACATTACATACATATTTGGTTAAAATTATTTTAATCTAATAAAATAAAATCTTAACAAGACGCCAGACGGGAACTAGCCAATGGTTGCGTCTCAAAAATGTGGTAAATAGTTTACCAAAAATGTAAACAGTTTACCTAAAAACTTATTGATATACTTATTAAAAAACTGAAAAAAATATAAAAATGAAATGTCTGATGGACACTTTAAAGTTTGACATTACTTTTGGAAAAATTAATTGGTAAAAGATACACCTATTAGGTATCTTAACCAGATAAAAGAATAGTAAAAAATGTTTAGCCATATAATAAAGTATTTTATGTTTTATTTGTTTTCTGGGAGATTAAATTTAAAGAAAATATTATTTGGCTTTTCTCCAGAATAAAATTAAAAAGTTTTATTTAACATTTTAAGAAAATTAAAACTTTTATACATTATGTAGAACTATTCTGCTCTTACACAATATAATATAAGTTATTATTACTTTAAAGGAAATAAAATAATGAAATATTTAATATTAAGTAACTTACAATATAATGGTTTTAATCTATAAACAAAGGTTCATTAGCACTCGGTTGAAATTTTTTTAATCTAATAAAATAAAATCTTAACAAGACGCCAGACGAGAACAAAAAAATACTGGTTTACACAAACTAAGCCGTGTCTTTTGTGTCGATTTTATAAGTGGTCGTAGGATTTTTAAAGCTTTTACAACTATTACACAGACTTTTTACTACAAAGTTACGATATTATTGCTTTTTTCCTTATTTTATTTTATGAACTGGTAGTTTACATAATAATTTCTATAAAGAATTTTACTATTAAAGGGTATTAAAAAAACCTTTATTTTTAAACTTAAAGACAAATAAACATAAAAAATTTGTTTAGATTGTAAAGTTACGCCACACTTTAAGAAAAAACCTTTTATTAAAAAATCGAGAATAATTCGAACTTTTGGACTAACAGAAATTTATGGTTCTTTTTGGTTTATTAAGACTAAAATTTAAAAGACGTTTTAGAATAATAATAAAGAAATATTGCACAGTAAAATAAGGCCAGGCACCGGCCTTATTTTGACATCTGAGCTTGCGCAGATGCATGGTGGTATTAGGACTTCCTTAATAAGGATAGTGTATGGCTTTATTTATGACAGTTTTAGGTCGCGCTTTATTTTGGTCTTATTTTAACTTCGGAACTGTTCGTGTAACCGAACGGCTATCGACCACAAAATCGAAACGTTTTTACCCTACAACACAAAACAATAAAAAAACAACTAAATCTTTTTCCGGTTTTTTAGGTTAATATTACTGTCAACATGATTTGCAATAACTATAAATCATGGGTACAAGCACTATTTAAATAAGGCCGATATAGATAATATTTAAGCCTTATAAGGCAACTTGCAATAATTCTCTATTACCTAAATATGGAGCTGTAAAAAATAAAAAAATATGAATAAATTTAAACGTTGAATTTTACAACTTTATTTTTTTATCTTTGGACAAATACCATTATCCACGAAGGCTGAAAGCCCAAATACTAACGTACCGTGGGTGTCTTAAGCCAGGAAAGAGGAAGTTTGTTAACAAGGGATTTAAAAACTTGAAGATTTGGGGGAGAAGGAAAGACCTTCGCTGGCAGTAGGTTCCAAACTCTAGGGATAAAAGAACGAAATGGGAAGTTCGGGGCCTGTCCAGTTGGACCGTATAGGGATCCATACGTGCGGCACCACGAGTTTCTCTGTTGGGAGCTGCAAGAGAACAAAGAACAGGACTGCAAAGAACTTTTTAAATACTACATAAATATGGTCTTTGCATACTTTCAAAATAAACTTAAACCATTAGTTTAAACTGCTGTCTTTAATTTTACTACTGTTTCACAAAATAGTGTAAAAGTTATGCGAAAACCTCCTGTTTTACATCCGTTTAGCATATGAACATAAAATAGCTCCTCGAAGCTCCCTCTGGCGGCTAATCCAATTTTCCGCTTAAGTTAAAACTCATCAAACGTACCTTTCCAACAGAGAAGAAACAACAGAATAACACACAACGGCACAAACTTAGGCGCTCTGGTAAATAACCTACACACCTTAGTTACGTTTTAGTGCATTAAAAATATTTGATCTCACTTTTTTATGTTTGGATATGCTTTTAAACTTTATTAGCACAATTTAGTTTTGGTTTAGGCATGTAGGTTACTTACAGTTTCTATACAGGGTGTTCAGTAACATTACCAACAAAGATTAAGGGGTGATTCTATAATAAAATATGAAAATATCTTTTAATGAACATAATTCCTAAACGTCTAAGTTTTTGAATTACGGAGTGTTTAAAATTTAAAAGAAATATTGTGTTTTTTTTTATAAAAAATTTTATATTGACTTAGATCCTTAAAAAAAAATTAGAGACATCTTTTATGTATCAAGAGACATTTTTAACACTCAAGAAAAAATAAATTTTAATAGTGTTGTTTATCAAGGGTTTGGGTAAAATATTTAAAAAAAAAATGGTACGCGACTGCCTTTTTTTAGTAAAAATATTTAAAATTCTTGTTTATTTAAAACAAATTTGATTTATTGGCTTTTTTTTATCAATGTATGGTATTTGCGTAAATAAATACTAACCATTTCTTGGCATGATCACCTATCTACCTAATTCTAAAGTAATTAATATCACAATTTTTATTTATTTTTGAAGGTACAATTTATTGAAAAAAAAATATCAAGTTCCACCTTTAATTTTATAAAATAAGTGGTAAAAGTAAATTAAGTAATAAGCCGTACTTATAACATGTCTAGATTGTCTACCCTAGAAAGGAAAGTCGCCTAATACCGGGTAGGTTCCTGATTTTGGGCAGTGCCTTATTGGTTAAATTTCTGCTGCCTTCTACTGCATAATAGTCGCAATATACCGGTACTAATACCAAATGAAACCTGTAAAACTCTCTGGTAGGGTTGCCATAAATTCTCTAGCCAATATCAGGACACCTTGATTTCTGGTATGTTTAAGTTTAGGGGTGAGGGTGTACTATATCTCTGTATATCTTTTTGTGTTTTATTGTATTTATACAATTTAAGGTTCTATATTGCACAATTGCTTCAACAGATTCTGTCAACAGTTAATTCCTTTCTCCAAGAGCCCGTGCGACTGTGACCTTTGTCATTTTGTAAGCTGAAAAGTGAAAGTTGTAGCACATGCTCCCAACATAGGTAGTAGAAGCGACGGCAGACTCACGAAGCCTGACTTACAGTGGCCTGCTGGCAGTGACCAGGTACCAAAGTGTACCACATAATTAGAAACTTGGGTTTTGTCATTTTGTAGGTGCTACACTTTACATTATGTTACTTGGGTACCCATTGGAAGATCATTTCCTTGGTCGACTGTGACCCAGTTTTTGACACGTTCAAGCCATTTGACAGACAAATGTTTCAGGGTGGTCCAATAGTCCTGATGGTTAAAGACCAATCTTTCTTGTTATTTGACAAGATATAACAAAAAGTGTTATATGTGTGAGATCGGTAGGGCTTCCGAATGAGAATGTCGCTACAAATAATTTTGTTTGTATACAGAGGGTCCAAAAAAAAAAAAGTTATTGCTTCTTTAAGGGTTAATTTAAAAAAAAAAAATGTTTTGGAACACTCTGTATATATTAAAATATTTTGAGTACATGCCTATTTAAAAAACCTACAACTCTTATGTAAGACTTTTGTCATATCTTGTTAAATAACAAAATATTGTACATGGTCAGACCATTGAGTCACTTCAAAATGTTTGTGCGCAGGTTGGAACAAAGTACCCCTTTAACTTTTTTCAGAATTATAACAAAAAAACCTTTAAATAACTGTAATAACTTTTTGTATACTAAAACTAAAAATATTATTTAATTCCTTTTTTTAGTAAAGTCTAAAGCTTTGAAGCCAGTTTTTAAAACAATACCTGGTATTAGGCCATTTTCCTCTACTTTGTAATTTTTTATGCAAAACAGGACATTTTTTTGTTTCCCCGGTGACGCATTGGACAGAGCTTTGATCATCGAAGCCAGAAGTCGTCGGTTGAATTCCCAGCGGTGGAGACATATTTAGGTAGTAGTTATTTAAAAATAACGACAGTGGTGGCACTACCGCGTTGTCTAAAAGGTGCTGTAACATGCATAAATGCATGTTTCAGTGCTTGGACAACGTTGACGGAACAGGGGAACGATGGGTTAAACATCTAATAACCCGACCCCACGGTACTCTGGTATTTAGGCATTGGCCTTCGTGGGATGTCAAAAGATAAAAAAATAAATTTAAAAGAAGTTAATGGGGTCAAATGTGTTAAAAAGTAGCGGAAATCAAAAAAATATTTTCATTTTGAGAAAATGCAGCGGCGTACCATGTTTTTTTTTAATATTTACACCAAACCACTCATAGACGACACCGGTTTTTCTTTTATGTCAAACAATATTTTCTTAAAAATGGTCTCCAAATTTTGATTTTTAATTATAAACACCCTGTAGCTGAAAAATTAGGACGTTTAGGACATATAATAATATAAAGTTTTTTTTAATGGTAAAATCACCCCTTGAAGATTGCCAATAGAGCAGCTGGAGACCCTGTATATTTTATAGGGTAAGTGTTGCAATTTTTAAGTACCTTTAAATGGATCTGCAGGTTTCACATCAGTATTTTGCTCACCTGAAACAAAAAATACAAAATGTTAAGAGTAGCTTGTTAAAAATGTATTTGACATTTTTTTTTATTATAATTCAATTAAAAAAATAAATCCTGGCTATGACGAGAAAGGTTTTATTATTATTAATAAAAACAGGCACATAAAAAGTTACTATTTTTCCTACGTTACCGCCTTTACGTTCTTAGTTTTTTTTGGCATATTTATTACACAAAATACAAATTGTATTCTTTTTTATTATCCACAAACATATAATATCATAACAAAGATGACCCATTAGTGTTTTAATTTGAGGATATAACTTTCAATATTCAATATAACTTTACAAGCTATACAAAATTAAAAAAAAAACAAGTTATATTGCTCAAGTATTAAAGAACTAGTTAACTAATTAAAGGGTTTATAATGCGTTAAAAAATAATAAGAAAAAAAGGAAAGAATGATGTGCCACACTTTGAACTGCTTAACCACCCTAAGTATATTGCTTTATACTACACAAAAACATTTTAAATCTTGTAATACGATTACTAGCTGCCAGTAAACATAAATAATAAAATAATTAATAAGCAAAGACAGTAGTGTCAAACAAAAGGTAACAAATTAAATAAATTGATAAAAAAATTACTATTTTTATAAACCTAATAAACAACAACAAAAGAGAAACTCAATAAATTAAATAGAAAACTAAAAATTACCTTTGCGAAAATTCTTTATAATGGTGTTTACTTCAAGCGCAAATCTCGTTAACGTGATCTACCGAGCCGGTAAAATAGATCCTTGCTCATTGACCATGAAATCCATATTGACACTACAATATTATTTCGATCTTTATTTAATAGGAAATTGGATAAGACTCTCATGACAGAGAAAATTGTATTAGCTTTATTTTTTGATATAAAAAGATAGTTGTTTTACCAGGACATACAATATTGTATTAAAAAATTAATCTAGTATAAGTTACACAAAAAGAAGAAAATAAAAACCATATTGTAATTTAAAGGACACTAAGTACAGATTTTGATTTAATATCTTACATAACAAGTATCGAAAGTTATATATTTCGCCGAGTTCGACAATACCACGAGTGTTAAAAATCACTTTCAGCACGGGTCATGTACAATATTTTTCCTACGACCAAAAAACATTTATATACCAAAAATTCTAAGTTAGTTTTTTATATGATTAATTTAAACACGGACAAGATAATCTGACAAAAGCTTAGACGTAAATCAATGTCAATGCCATAAAATACAAATAAAAAATTACCTTAAATTGCATGTAAAAGCATGTTAGTATTTGGTATTTTTATTTTAGTTCTTACGAAAGTGTATGCACTGTAATTTTTTAATTAAGTTAAATTACGTAAAAACACCTTATCCTTAAACAAAACTTACAGTCACAAATGGACTAAATTAAATTTCAACTCTAATTTAATGACAATTTCATTTTTATTTTACCAGATAGTATCCTCTTTCCAACATAAGGTATGTTTTATTTAGAAAAATAATCGCCTGGCATTTTGTCATTAGATTAAAAATTTTCAAATCGAGATCCCTACTTTGGTATTCGAAGCTTTGGACACTTTCATTGTTTAAAGGGTTGCCTATTATTATTAAAAGCATTTGCTATAAAATAATGTCTAAATATAAACTAATAAACCCTTAAACATAAAATTAAAATAAATATAATTAAAAAAAAGGTAATGTGTGTTAGCACTGGTAAGTCAAAACCTTTAGTTTGTTAAAAATATACTATAAATATCTTTTAACGGAAATTAAGTAGATTTCAACACGCGTGTGATATTATTCGTTTCAAGGATCAAGGGTGCGTTTTATGTCATTTTCATATGTGGTCGTGGAAAAAAAATTACAGAAGATGTTGTATTGCCATTTATAGTGATTTTCGGGGATGGTTTTCCTTGTGAATTTAAACGCTTAACCTGGTACCGCGTGGCTGGCCTAAGATACATATTTTATTTTGTTTATATAGGTTTGAAATTACACCTTATACATAGGTTATTTATTGATTAAGTTAACAGACTTGAAAAGTATGTAAATAATTGTTTACTTATCGGTCCCAACGACAATTTTAATGATTATTGGCATGCAAGGTTTTATTTGGGCGCAGATTAGAGAATCTGAATAAAGTTTAGTCGGCAACGTTTCGTTCTCAAGATATCCATTATCAAACTTAAAAAGCAAATTGTAGTTTTTCACTATTTTTTCCTTTTATTTGCAAACAATTGGCACATATTGGCACCAATAGCTCATTTTCGCCTCCTAAAAACCCATTTTTGTATTTATTTTACCTCTTTTTACATAAAAAGTAAAGCTTTACCACTTTATAGCAAAAGGGGTAAAATAAATGAAAAAATTGGATTTTAGGGAGGTAAAAATGACCTATTGGGTGCCAATTTAGCAGAAAGCTCAAAAATTGCGTTATAAAGAAGAAGGAATATAGTGAATTTTGGTTGTTTTTCTATTTAAATTTGATTATAAATATCTGCAGAACAAAACGTTGCCGACTAAAAATTATCAGATTCGTAAGTAGCGCCCCAAAAACCCTTGTATGCCAAAAATTATTAAAATTAGCGAGGTGTCCGATAGGTTATCAATTACCATTGTTTGTCTGAATAACAGAATAAAATTGTAGAACGTAAGACTAATTTAATAATGTATTTGAATATTTTTTTAAACGTTTCTAAGTGCTTTTATCACTTTCGAAGGTTTTTTAAAACGCTCGAATAATTATCCATTTAAAACTTTTATTCCATCCTGTTTTAAAAGAATTTACGAGGTATTTTTGTAATACTCTAGACTTTTCTACGTTACTATAAAAGGGCGATGAAAAATCTTTATATTAAAATTAAAATCATATATATATATATATATATATATATATATATATATATATATATATATATATATAAAAAGACATAAAGCTGAATTTTATTTGCTTAATCTTAAGCACAAACATTTACACATTTACACAGTCAGTGGCGTACCGTTTTTTGTTGGAAATATTCCTTCAGTTGCCTCTCAGACACCACTGGACTTATTAAATGTATTAAGGTTAGTAATAAATTACACCTTTAATGTCATGCCCTTAAGGGCATATATTTATATGAACTTTTCTTTCTCAAATAAGCTAAGGAATTATACCCTGTATTTTAAGCCATTTATTAAGTTACTCCTTGTATAGGGAGATTATTGCCCATACGCAAAAGTTGGAAAATTACAAACAATGACTAAATGAAAAAAGTTTGTAAAATATTTTTACATGGAATTATTAATTATTTTAATTTAATATAAGTATACTGTGAGTAAAAATAAAAACTAATAATGCAAAAAGGTTGTAAACTATTTATTGGTATAGAATAATCAAATGAATTTTTGTTCCTTGTAAAAACTAAACTAATAAACTAGGTATGATGATATATGTATATTGTTGGTTCTGCTTGAAGTTAAAGTAGTGGATGTATACCACTACTTTAAGTTCATAATTACATATTAAAATTATTCCTTATAATTATTAAACCAAATTATTTTCAACACTTAAAAGATGTGTCATCCTTCTAAACTTAGCAATTTTTTTGGTTTAATATTTAAAAATTGCCATTTAATTAAAGCATTGTAAGTTTTAAACCGATTAAGATAACAATGTTAGAAAAATAAATATTGATTTGGCTTACTTGGCATTCCATTTAAAAAAGCAACATTTGTGGCCTTAGCCTTTTGTTATGCATGCAATTGTTTTCTAGTTATGATTTTCAAATTATTTGATCTACAATATATTGATAAGCTACCTTTAATTCCTTTAAAAATACCGAAAAAGTAAAAAATTTGTCATGTTTTCTCTAAAATGGTATACCCTGTACAGTATGAGTATAATACCAATTTGCCAACTTTAATAAAATGCATATCCTAAAATACAAAAAACCCACATTTAGTCGATTGAAAGCAGGTATTTCCGTTTATAAGAAACTTCAGCGAACTGTCGAAGGCTCAGGGTCCCCCAGACTGTCGTAAACACAGTTGTAAAACACGAAAGTTGAATTTAATCGAACTTAACGGACCCGGACCAAAACTTTGTCCTATATGAAACATTTTGCAAAAGAACTGCTGTATAAGTTTATAAAATAATACTTTAACGCAAAAAAACTTGGAGCCTACCTAAAGTATAAGAATCCAATGAGCGTTTAAATATTAAATTATACAGGGTAATTCAAAAATCGATCATAAAACGTATTCTACTTGACAAAATAAGGGTATAATTTTTTTAAAAATGTCATTCGTTTTCGAGTTACAATGCGTTAAAGTTCAATTTTATTTTGGTTTTTCGCCATATTGCATTTATTTTTTAACCAATCCAGTTGATATTTTGCACACAAATCGAGCTTTGCAGATTCTAAAATTTTAAGACAAAAGTACTTTTTTAAATACCGCCAGGGAGCACTTTCCCTAAAACTTAAAATTTATTTACATTATAACTTTATATTGTGACAGATATCGCAAAGCTTTATAGACAATAAAAAACTTAAAAAATAAGGTACTCTTTATTAAAGTCGATAAACCTTATCGTTTACGCAGCAATAGACATCAAAGTTTTCATCAAGTTCAATCAAATTACCTACATACAAACAGGGTGTCCAGTAACTCAACCGACAAACTTAACTACACGATTCTACAACAAAAAATAAGAACAAAACTTCATATTAACATATGTCCTAAATGTCTTAATTTTTGAACTACCGGGTGTTAAAAATTATTTTTTTTTTAATATTTAACACACCGTAGTTCAAAAACTAAGACGTTTAGGACATATGTTTATATGAAGTTTTTTCTTATTTTCTGTTATAGAATCGCCCCGTAAAGTTTGTCGGTTGAGTTACTGGGCACCCTGTATGTATATAGGTAATTTGTGTAAAATTAATGAAAGCTTTGATGTCTATTAACGCCTAAACAGTGAGGTCTATCGACTTATATAAAGAGTACCTTTTTTCAGATTTTGATTGTCTTTAAAATGGCGCCCAGCTTTGCGATATCTTAATTAAAAAGTTTAAAAATTAATTAACTTATGATTAATTTAAATATACAGGATAATTCCCAATCTATGAGCATAAACTTAATGAATAATTGCAAGGAATGACTAATACCGAAAAACAAAATTAGTTAAATCATATAAGGTACTTATTTCACATAAAAAAAAAAAACGTAAATTATGATAATAAATTTTTTTTAGGTGTTGAAAATAATTTGGTTTAATAATAATTATAAGGAATAATTTTATTTATGATGGTATACCACTAATTTAACTTAAAGCAGAGAACCAACTGCTATACCATATATTATCATAGCTAGTTTATTAGTTTAGTTTTTACAAGGAACAAAAAATTCAGTTGATTATTCTATACCAAAAAATAGTTTACAACCTTTTTTGCATTATTAGTTTTATTTTTTACTCACAGTATACTTTTTCATTAAATTAAAATAATTAATAATTTCTCCAAGTAAAAATATTTTACAAACTTTTTTTCATTTAGTCATTGTTTGTCTTTTTTCCAACTTTTTGCGTATGGGAAAATAATCCCCCTATACAAGGAGTAATTTAATAAATGGCTTAAAATACAGGGTATAATTCCTTAGTTTATTTAAGAAAGAAAAGTTCATCTAAATAGTATATGCCCTAAAAATTGAAAAAAAAATCTTTTTTTTTTAATATTCTAAGTATTTTTACCCATTTTTGTTTCAATTAGGCAAAAATATTAATGACATTAAGGGTGTAATTTATTACTAACCTTAATACATTTAATAAGTCCAGTGGTGTCTCGAGAGGCAACTGAAGGAATATTTCCAACAAAAAAACGGTACGCCACTGACTGTGTAAATGTGTGTAAAATGTTTGTGCTTTCTTAAGATCAAGCAAATAAAATTCAGCTTTATGTCTTTTAATATTTTTTTTTCGAATCATGTTTAGTTTAGGAAAAGAAAAACACTTATTGCATATTTTTAAACCATAAAAGAAACACTGTGAATTCTTTTTTAATTAAGTTTTATAATTTTAAATTAACAATTATGTAACAAAAATATTAAAAACTTATTTATATAAGGTATACCAGTAAAACAGTTTTTACTAAAATAGGCGTTTTCAAAATTTTTTTGGTATTTTGAAAATTTTAACACCCCGTATCTCAAAAGTTAAGTCGTTTAGGACATACATATGTTTATATAAACTTTTCCTCCAAAAATAAGTTTAATAATTAGATTACATCCTGTATATAAATAATAAATAGAGTCATGTTAAAAAAGTTTATTTTGCAAACAAAAAACAAACATATTTTTCTGTCTATATTATTTCGCAAACACAATGTTTTTTGCAAAATATTATTATATTAAAACGCAGTACATACAATGCTAAAAATATAGAAAATATCACGTTTGATCAGATAAATTAACAATTTATAGTCAATTGTAAATTTCAAATTTATTGGTTAAATAAAACTTGCCTTTTGGATTAATAAAACAGATTATACCTATTGATTAAATGTAATATCAAAAAAATATTTGCTTTTGCATAATTGCAATAAAAAAAATGGATTTACTACAAAAAATTTCATTATGTAGTATAAAATTTTAAAACAGTATGTAATTAAGGTATCGATATAACAATAAATGTTTTATTTAGTGGTTATTTTTTTGGTAATTGTTTGTAATTCGCGCATTCAGTTCTGACGTCACGACGCAGGTAAGGAATCCAAACAATAGATTTTTATTATGGGAATTCGTGATGCAAGGTAAAATAACGCGATTTATGTAAGTTTTTTGTGTGTTTTAAAGTGTTTGTGACTAGTGCCGGCTATTTGTGACACTGTGACTCTAAATTTTCGTGATTATTTGTGATAAACAAAATATTATTTGGCTTTTTTCAGAATAAAATTAAAAAGTTTATTTAACATTTTATGAAAATTAAAACTTTTATACATTATACAGAACTATTCTGCTCTGACACAATATATATAATAAAAGTTATTATTACTTTAAAAAAAAATAAAATAATGAAATATTTAATATTAAGTTACTTACAATACAAAGGTTTCAATCTATAAACAAAGGGTTTATTAGCACTCGGTTGAAATCATTTTAATCTAATAAAATTAAATCTTAACAAGACGCCAGACGAAAACTGGGCCAATGATTGCGTCTCCAAAATGTGGTAAATAGTTTACCAAAAATGTGGTAAACAGTTTATCTAAAAACATATTGAAAAACTTGTTAGAAAACTGAAAAAAATATAAAAATGAAATGTCTGATGGACACTTTAGAGTTTGACATTACCTGGTAAAAGATACACCTATTAGGTATCTTAACCAGATAAAAAAAATAGTAAAAAATGTTTAGCCATATTATAAAGTATGTCATGCTTTATTTGTTTTCTGGGAGATTAAATTTAAACAAAATATTATTGGGCTTTTCTCCAGAATAAAATTAAAAAGTTTATTTAACATTTTATGAAAATAAAAACTTTTATACATTATGTAGAACTATTCTGCTCTGACAGAATATAATAAAAGTTATTATTACTTTAAAAGAAATAAAGTAATGAAATATTTAATATTAAGTTACTTACAATACAAAGGTTTCAATCTTTTATTATTTTATTTCTTTTAAATACTTAAAAACTATTCCGCACGCAACTGCAGCTTTTTTCTGCGGTAATGGTGAAAATTGAGGTTTGTACAGGGTGTCCCATTTTGGTTTCAACAGCGCGTTATCTTAGTTATTAAGGTTTTTACAAACCTGAGCTACGTTTTTGTGAAACATAAGATGTCATAAACAAAGTCATCATAGCCATCTTATTTTCTGAGCTGCAGGGCGATTTTAAAAATTTTGCATTTTCACGTCACCCGTGTATCTTAGTTGGCTGATAACGTATTAAGAAGTAAAAATAATTAATTCTTATATAATTTTCTTATGTTGAATGTAGTGGCGTAGTCAGAGCAGACCCAACATTGGTCAATAATTTAATAACAATTATATTTGGAAAAAATCTAACTACTCCACTGCATTCGACGAACAAAATTATATAAGAATGAGTTTTTACCATTTTGATACGTTATCAGCCAACTAAAATACAAGGGGTACTTGAAAATGCAAAATTTTTAAAATCGCCCTGTAGCTCAGAAACCAAGATGGCTATGATGGCTTTGTTTATGGCATCTTTTGTTTCACAAAAAGTAGCTCGAGTTTGAGAAAACCACAAGGTTTTATTTTTAATAATAACTGAGATACCCGTTACAACCAAAATGGGACACCCTGTTCATTAGTGCACAAGACTTCATAATTATTAATGTTATGGAACAGTTTAAATTAAACTTTTTAAATTTATTGTTATCAAAAGCAGAAGAATAAATAATGCACTAATGTACAAAACTAAATTTTCTCGATTTTCGCAGAAAAAAAACTATTTTTTTTTAAATGAACAAAATTGCATATTTAAAAATAGTTTTTAATTCTTAACATTAAAGATAAAAGTACTTAGCTCTTTAGCCAAAAATTAAATTTTTGGCCAAGCCTCGTAGATGACTGACACAATTTGATATCTGATGATTGTATTTTAGGTTTTGGACCATGTAAAATTACCAATTGTCAACTTACGTAGACACACGATATGTTTATGAGCAGAAGTTAAGAATCATACCGTATTTGTTAAAAAACGAAGATGCATTTTTTTTCTTAAAACAAATGCCAAATACTTCCAAAAAAGATAAACAAAATTAAAACTTTACAAAAAACTTAGTAAGTTGGTAACAGCATAAAGAAATTTATAATAAAAATAACTAACTATAAAAAAAATAATTATTTCCAAATATTATGAAAGTTTATGAACAAATTTAGAAACTTTATAATAATTAAAAAAAAATTCTTTTATCACTGCTAAGCTAGCAGCGCACCATATCTTATTACACAATTTAAATAAGCGCGTTTCATAAAATTAGAGGTTAAATTCGGAAAAAACATCATTAAAAGGTATTTTTGGTAAAATCATTTTTAAAACAAAAATGCATTTAACTAAATAAAAATACTTTTATAATAAAAATTGGTTAAGGTTATATCACAAAAACCTATTAAAAAAAAAATAACTACCAGTCATTGTAAAAATTAAAACAATTAAAAAGCTTTTTAAAAGCCATAAAGGCGGTCGTCTAGCGGTTTTGTTAACCTAGCTTTCCGCTCAATAATGTTTCAAAAGCAAGAAAACAAAACAAAATTTCCTGGAAAAATATTGTGAACGTAACTATGCCATAAAATAAACAAACTGGGAAAAAATGTTGAAATTTTATACAGGGTTTTTATAAAAAAAAAGAATCATATTTTAAGTGGTTAAATGGAAAAGCCCAAGTGAATCATGTAGTTTTTTGTTTGTATACGCAGTACCGGTTACAACTTTAAGGGTTAAAACGGTTTTATTTATAAGTAAAAAACATTGGAATATAATTAATTATTAAATAATATTTTAGGGTAAAATTAATAAATACAAAATTTAAAATCGGTGCTGGGCGCCATGTTGGAAAAAAATTAAATAGAAAACAAAGGTTTTAAGGCACACCATTTTAATGCTAATAACGAGTACCTTATAACCCTTTAACAATAAATGTCAATATCCTCACCCACTTAAAAATGGAGGTAGTTTAAAAATGACCTAAATACCTAATTTGGATGGTCATCTTTTTAAAACTAATAATCTTAGATGGACGTAATGAGCTATTTTCTTACAGGTCCTTTTAATATCTTATTAATGGTCATACTGGTAATTATATACCAGGTGGGACAAAAAGTAAGTCAATGGTAAAGATATAGGTACGCCACTGAATTTTACGTAAAAATCCCTAAAACTTTTTTTTTACATATTTTTCTATCCTAATATCAAGCGAGTTACAAATGCTTTGCCAAATTGACAAAATTTTAAAAACACTCGTATATCTTCAAAACAAATCAAATTAGCCATGATTTAGTTTTAGCACTAAATTTGTTTCAAAAATAAAAATTGAGATTAGGGAATCAGGTTTGGTCTGCCTCTTTTAGTTTTGGAAGATCAACCAAAAAGCGTCATCCTGTACAATATTTTTTGCAAAAAAACATAAATCAAATTTATACTAGACAGTAGAACTGCACAACACGTAATCTGTATTATTTAAAGATTACTCCTCATTTTTAGCTTTCTCAGTCAGTATTTATTTTATTTCGAACAATTGGCCGGACGACAATAATGTGGTCATATTTTTCCATTTGCTTGAAAGCTCGGTTAGGTTTCGTGTATCGTAATTACGTTTTAGACATAAATCTTTTAACCAAAATTAATTTAAAATGGCTTAAGAATATAAAAGTAGGAGGATTAAGGAGAACTGTGAGTGCAATTCTTAAAACATGTTTTTTCGTTACTTTGGTTAGATATGTGGTTACTTAAGTTAATAGTACATTACATTGCAATTGTGGAAACTGACAAATTTTACACGAGTGAGAACATTATTGCACCAGGCATCAGCTGAGTGCGACAAACCCACGAGTGCAAAAAAGTCATTTTCACACAAGTAATGTATACTATTTTTCCTACGACCACAAATTATTTATCAAAAACTAACTTGTTTTTACAGAATAAATAAAAAAACAATTGAAAACTTTGCACTTGGGTACTCTATGTCAATAATTTTATATGCAAAATCATCTACCTAGTGGCTCTGTATAACTTTTATAATTATAGAATTTGGAAAGGGCCTCACCTAAAAATATTGCATTTTTTAACGTTAAAGGTCAATTACTTCTTAAAGAAGCGCAATAAAACTTTTTTTTAATAAAGTAGTAACAAAATATTTTGACTCACTGTGTCACCCCCATTATTATTGACTATACCTTTCCGGATATCCTGTATTATGTGTACTTAGACTGTTTTAATTTTTTTGAAAATTGTTTCTTGAGCCAAAAACTAATTATCAGAACTAACATTATCTTGACTTACTCTATCACCCCTATCATTAATGATTATACCTTTCCGGATACCCTGTAATATGTGTATTTAGCCTGTTTTAATTTTCTTAAAGAATTGTTTTCTAAGCCAAAAAATTTACTTACTTCTTGTTTTTTGCCGTACTCTTACGATTCAGTAAACTTATTTTATAAAATTATTTATAAATTCTATGAAAAATTTTAAGCAAAAATGATTTTCGAATTCCTAATGGTAGGTTTACATCTGACATTTGTTGCGTGATATTTATGTCAGATGGAAATTCTGGCTAATGTAAACAATAAAAAAAATTATCAGACATAAATTTTTGACCGTTTACGTTAGCCAGAATTTCTGTCTGACATAAAAATCATGAAATAAATGTATGCCTAACGGTGTTTAAATTTTTTGGGATTGAAGGTGTAAAGACATAAATTCTTGAGTAATAAAATACCATTGTTACGACTAGTTTGCATAGGTAATTAAATATTTAGGACCTTGAGTTGTTATAATGATTGTTTGGTTCTTAAATTGTCATCATTGACAGCTGTTATTAATTATAAATTCGGTGTATACGGATTCGGCTAAGTGAAAAATTTACAGACAATACGTGGAAAAAAAGGTCTAACTCGGGTAAAATACCAATGGGTAAAGATTACATAAATAATACCAGTATTTAAACAAGGTGACACGCCACATAGTGCGTCGATATGTAAACAAAAATGCTATTGGTATTATTTTCATAATAGCCTAAAAGGCCTGCATTCTAACAAACATACTGGATCAGCATAACATAACACATAGGCAATGTGAGAAAAAAAGAAGAAATAACTAAATACCGGCATGTTAACATGGGTGACTAATAGTGCTTGTTTTGTTATTGCATTACTGGCCGATATACCAAAACATATTGCTTATGCAGTATAACTAGATAATAAGACAACTCGTTTTTTTTTATTATTCAAATATAGAAAACTGCAGCGGTATCGGTGGTCCTTTTGAAAATATAAAAAAGCTTTGCCATTTTATCCCTTATTCTTATTGTAAAAATTTACCTTTTTACTTAGCTAAACCTGTATTCCTTTATGTAGCCTTTAAACCATAAAATATTACTTTCAAATAAATAAATAAACAATGCTTAGGTATTTGCAAACCTAAAAAATATTAGTTTAATAACAATTGTAATTAAAATATTGTTATTTATTTTAGTAAAAAATTATAAATTTTATCTAAAAAAATAAGTTATTAGAAATAATTTTACTACAAGCTAAAATGGAAACACAATAAATAGAATATTGTGACGTATATTTTAAAATACATAGGGCTATTTAACGTCACTGGGGCAAATATACCATATGGAACTATCTTCTTGGAACCATGAGACCGGTGGACAAAAACTATCTTTTTATTTCACTATAAGACTACAGGAACTATTTGACTAACTAAATTTACAACGGGCATACCCCCACTAGGGGTAGCCCGTACGGGGCTTAACTAAAACTATAACGTTATACTTGGCTTCACTTCTACAACCTACTTCTTATCTAATATTTTTCTAATCTTCTCCTTCTCAACTTCTTCCCTGCATTCTTGGGTATCTGTATTTATATACCAAGTTGAACTCGGTTTTTTGGTGACTTAGCACGTTTACGACCTAGCCCGTTCGACACAGAAATTTACCTTGCCGGTTTGAGGTTAAGCTTTGACATTATTTTAAATTGTTATATTACTTTAGGATGTGTTTTTTCAATTATAAAAATAATTAAATAAATATTAGAATTATTAAAACTTACATACCCCCTAAACAGGGTGTTCACAATATCATAGAATTTGGGAAATAAAAAGTACAATATAAGTGTATTTGAGAGTTCTGCATTGTTAATTCTAAAAAAGATTTTTTTTCAAGGAGTAAAAATCTTTTTTTTCTAATTTTCTAATAATTTTGTTATGACAATGGCATTGGCCACAGACTACACTGAAAAAAATATGCATATTTACAACGAAATTTTACTCCTTTGTCATGGTATTTTTGCACAAATTAAAAAAAAATGCCAAAATTACATTTACATTAATGTAATATTACTTCCAATAGTAAATTTTACACATATGACTGTGGCTACATATAACCAATAACCCAGTGTGTAATTTCACACAAATTTATGTATATTTACAACGGAATTTTACTCGTTTGTGATGGTATTTTTATACAACAAATATATGATATGCCAAAATTACATTTCACTATGTAAAAATACATTTAACCAAGTAAAAGTACGTTTTACCAAAGTCGGTCTAAATAGGGCCGCGACATTCGGCCATATTGCTTTGACGTGTTATGACGTCACAACTCCCATTTTTCGGCCATGTTGTTCAGTGCCGGAGATATACAGTTTATTGTATTAGTAGAACAACCGTTTACACTACAGTTTTCAATTATTATTAAGTTGTAAATTCTTTTACTTTAAATAAAAACATTTGAAATTACATCTTTCAACAAATATCACTTCCAAAACAATGCAAAATAAAATGCGCAAATTCTAGACGCCACTGGATTGTTTATTAGCTTTGACTTTACCCAGACTTGCCAACTTTTCTCCGTCAAGTGTACTTCCTTGCGTCCCCGACCTCGAACCGCCTAAAAGTTGAGGATATGTCGCAACCTTATAAATATAAATTAACCTTGCGTTTAACAATGTAAAAATATACCCTAAATGTAAATCCAACCAATCACATTTCGAGCTTAAGCCATGCTTGCCGGCCTTCACGGCTGATGTAATTCACAACGGGAAAACGCCGTGACATGTTTAGTTTATTTGCCAAACCGGTGCGTGTTGTTTCTGGTTGTTTAGGGGTTGTAAATTAATTTTTAAATCTTATGGAAGTTTCCGAAATCATATTAATTAAACTCATTTTCATTTTGTAAAAACATTAAAACCAAAACCAGTTGTAAATAGTAATTTTGTAAAAATACTAGTTAAAATAAATGTTTTTTTTCTCTGACACTTTAGTTTTATCTTATATATAAATTTTTCAATAAAAAAAATCTTACAAAAAATCCTAAGCGGAATAATCTAAATAACAACCTCATTTAAAAACGTATATTATTTCGCTTATTTTGCTTAATGATTTTATAAAGGCAAAATAATGAGAAAGCATTTTCTAAGAAAATAATAAATTGCCTGCACAAACTAAATGGTATTTTAAAAAATGCAATTTTAAAATAATACGTATCCTTGTTTATTATTTTTAATCAGCTAAATACCTACTGAAAAAAACTTGTATCTCTACAAAATAAGTCACTGCGAGTCTTAAAGCCTACGTTATCGGGCTTCAAAGTAGTAATTAAATTTAAGGTTTTTAGAACTTATGTTATTCTAGCCCACCCGCGCCGACTTCTGTTGGGCGTTAATTATATTCTTCTTTGCATTTTCTTTTAAATCATAATAAAATATAGCCTATAAGATTCCAAAAAGTGTAGCTTTCTGATTGTAATAGAATATTTCCTAACTAGTGCTGAAAGTGCCACTGCTGCAGTCGCGTGAGGAAAAAGTACTTTCGGCACGTGTTAGAAACGCTATTTTTCTACGAGCGTAAGTAAAACATAAAAACTAAAATTTTATTTATTTCTTTTTTATTTTAACACAATGCTACCAATATCCTACCATACGAAAGCAAAAAGTTCCTTTTAAATATGAAGTACATGAAAATCCATCATTGCGACTCACTTATATTTGGTTTAAAATTTTGTAAGTAAGTGAGTGAGGCATAGTGTACTTTTCCGCACTAGTGCGGAAAAGCGACACTTTTCAATCCAAATTGCGTGCGGAAAAGTACTGCTTACACAAGCTAGTAGAAAAATAATTTTTATGATTGGTTCAGTATTTTAAAAGAATAGACTCTACAAACAAACAGACAAAGTAACAAACTTTACTTTATATAAGTATAGATTTAAATATTTGTAATATAATATATTTTATTTACTTTTTGTTCCACAGTGTATATTATCACCAGTATTACCATTAAAAAGCTCCTTTAAAGAGCTTTAATAAAACACTTCATTAAGTACATTTAACTTTATTACTTTCAAAAATATGGCCATCCAAATAAGGTATTCGGTTAAAACTTTTATTCAAGGGGTAATAAAGTACTCGACAGGGGCTTAAAAATAATTTTCCACAAGAACCCCTTTCCATTTTAGTTTCTCTCCCAAAATGGCGCTCAGCAGCAATGTTGAAATGTTCATATGTCTGTTTTAATAGAAAAGTATTTATCCATCAATTTTATTTCCCAAGGCTAAGTTTTTTTTAATTGTTGAAAAAATTAATCGCGGGGAAAGGGGTGCAAATTAAAAAAAATCTCTTTATATCAGTCCAATTATTGGTAAAGTTAACCAAAGAGTTTTAGAAATGGGTATTTATTAAACTGGTTACAAGTGTGTTAAGAAATTAAAAATATTTTATTTTTCCCTACTAACCTGTAATTTTTTTATGACCTATATTTTTGTTAATTTATCAGTAAATACCAAAGATGTGTCTAATTTAAATTTATTATAAAACTACACGCTAAAGCAAAAAATCTACGTCAAGTAAACAGTTTTTCTTGCAGAAATTTCATTTAACCAACTTCTAAAAACATTCTGACCGGCGGTAGGAATACAAAAGTAGCTAAAAAGAACTTAGCGATTTCGAAACGATTTCTAATGTCAATCAACCTTTCCGTCTGATAAAAACTTTTTCGATTAGTTACGAAAATTTGATATACTTTTGATTTAAAAAAAACTTTTAAATTGCGTTAAAACTTTAAAAAACAAAACTTTTTTAACTTAAAAATTTAAATGATTTGTTGTAAAGACAAAGATGGTAAAATAATAAAACCACAGAAGCTGCATTAAAAATACAGGGTGGAACAGCTGATTTATTTTATAGCTTTAAACTGGGCAATGATACTAACCTTGGTATTTATCGGACCTGTTTTAAAATAAAATATTTTAAAATATAAAAAGTTCATTAAACAAAGGTTATAGATTGAAACCTTTGTATTGTAAGTAACTTAATATTAAATATTTCATTATTTTATTTTTTTAAAGTAATAATAACTTTTATTATATTGTGTAAGAGCAGAATAGTATAAAAGTTTTAATTTTCTTAAAATGTTAAATAAACTTTTTAATTTTATTCTGAAGAAAAGCCAAATAATATTTTGTTTAAATTTATTCTCCCAGAAAACAAATAAAACATAAAAACCATAGCTTATGTTACATTTTTTTTCAAAAAAAGATAAAACTTAAAAAACATTGACAAAAAACATTTCACGCATTTTAACGTGTTTAATTGCAAATACCAAAGTTCCCTTTATTGAAAAAATCCTTTAAATGTCATAAATTATTTAAAAATCTTAAATATCTTAAAAGAAATTTGTTGGAGGAATCGCTAAAAAAACGTAATCTATTTTTATTCCCTAAATATACAAGATGACACATTAAAAACAAATTAAATGTTGAGACCTTGGCCTCGCTAAAAGAAATACCGTCTATGAGATCTAGTGAATTTTTTTTTGGAGATTTTTTCTGTTGTCCTAAGTTTTTAAAAACATTAAGCTAAGTTTTAGTAATACTTTTTTGTTTTCGTTTTTACCTAATTTTTTTGTATCCTGTTTTCCACGAAAGTTTTTGAAATAGTGTACTATATGCAAAATTTTATTCTAAATCCGATTTTGTAAACAAAAATAGAGGTTACATTTAAAAAAACTAACTTTATGACCATGACTTTTTTAGGACACTCTGTATACATCAAAATCTTTTTGGAACAAACACGTTTGCAAACCCTACAACTTTGATTAAAAAAAAATCGTCATATCTCGTTAAACAATAAAAATATCGGATTTTCGCGAACAATTGGGCCACACCCTGTATATTCCAAAGGAATAAAACAAAATTAATTTGTCATGTGCTTGATTTCTTCCCGGATTTTTAAAATCCATATTACAAAAAAACATATTTAATATTTAATTTATTTTAAAACTTTTCTTTTTAATTTATTAATTTTACACACAGAAATATAAAGGTGTATTTAACATACTTCTGCTAAAAATAGAACCTACGTAAAATAATTAAATTTTATTATTAATTTAAAAACAAATTACATTAGCGAAATTAGTTTATCCGTCAAAACAACATTAATTTTAATTTTTTAAATTATATTACACCACGTTATAGTTTAATTTCCCTTTTAATGTAATAGTTTTAAATGATGGCGACTAATCTATGCTAATGTAAAGGGGTTACATCAGTCATTTTGGTATTACCTAAAAGGCTTTTAGGGTAATTAAAAATAATAACAAATCAGTTACCATTTTATATAGCGTAAAGTGGAAAAAACGTAAAACAGGGCATTATTTTTTGTATGTTATATTGTGTCAAAAATAGCGTATATAATAGAAATTTATGTAACAAGTGCAACTTTATAATTACGAAGTTAGGCAAGTGCGGCAATCCCATGAGGAAAAAAGACACTTTATGCATGTGTTACAGTGAGACAGGGGTGATCAATAAGTAATGATAATCAGTATGAAACAGAAATATTAGGTTAAAAAACTATTTTATTTTTCAACATAGTCTCCTAACAAGTTAATACATTTAGTGTATCTTTTTTCTAAACCCATGATTCCCTTAGAAAAAATTCTTTGTCATGACCCTCCAAAACTGCCTCTACTGCGGCCATCACTTCACTGTCGTCCTCAAATTTGTTGCCCCGGAGGTGTTCTTTGAGCCGAGGAAAGAGGTAGAAGTCACTGGGAGCTAGATCTGGCGAATAGGGTGGGTGTTCAAGCAGTTCGAACCCCGTTTCTTGAATGGCAGCCATCGCAACTGCGGCTTTGTGAGCCGGGGCATTGTCTTGGTGAAACAGCACTCCAGCTCTCAGTTTACCACGTCTTTTCGACTTAATAGCCTCTCGTAATCTTCTTATTTGGTCTGCGTAGTAAGAGCCTGTTATAGTAGCCCCCTTTTCCAAATATTCCACCATAATAATTCCTTCAGCATTCCAGAAAACAGACGCCATAACCTTTCCCGCTGAACTTGACACTTTGAATTTCTTCGGCGTTGGTGAAGAGGCTCGTTTTCAAGTCATTGATTGCTGTTTGGTTTCGGGATCAAAGTGGTGGATCCAGGTCTCGTCCATGGTTACAAAACGCAGCAGAAAATTTTCCTTATCGGCCTGGAACCTTTGAAGATTCACCCTCGAAATGTCGACTCGTTTCTTTTTTGCTCGTCGGTTAACATTCTAGGCACCCAACGCGCAGAGACCTTTTTCATATGCAATTCGTTGACAATGATTTTTTGAACGCTGCCATACGAGATCCCTGTAACCTCAGCTACATGCCTCACGGTCACTCTTCGATCGGCCAACACGATATCTTCCACTTTTTTATGTTTTCTGCAGTAAGAGACGTGGATGGGCGCCCTTCGCGATGTTCATCTTCAGTGGAGGTTCTTCCCAGCCTAAATTCTTTTGCCCAACGTGCAACTGTGGAATAGGGAGGGGCAGAGTCCCCCAATGTTTCCTCTAAGTCGCTGTGTATGTCTCTGGTAGAAATTTTTTCAGGCAGAGGTACTTTATAACAGCTCTTACTTCATTTTTCTCCATTTTTATGTGTTCTCTTCGACAGTTCGTATTCAAATGAATGTAACTCCCAAAAATGACGACCTAAAAAATTTTTTTGTGAAAAAACTAGTGGATATATAAACTAGCGAATAAATAATAATTCGGATTTTTGTGCTTTCTAGAAATACTCGATTATCATTACTTATTGATCACCCCTCGTACTTTATTTTTTCCACGACCGTATAAAAATTTTCAGAACACCATTTACTAAATGAGTGTAGTTTAATAGCGAAATCAGATATCCACGTTAACTTAATTGTCTTGGACGATACAGGGTGATTCTCAAAATTCTTGTTTTTTTTTACTTATGTCTTATTACTTGAACATTTCTGAAGATAGAAACAAAACTTTAAATACAAAGTTTATAAATCTTTACAAAAAATATGTATGTTTTAATTTTAAAAATATATTCCAAACTTGGGACAACCCATATCTAAGTATCTTAATTTTTTTGCCATTAAGTACAACAATATAGAACACTTAATATTTTTCGTTGTTCTAAACAGCAAAAAAAATATAGTTGGCCCTGGATTTAATAAATAATAATAATAATAATAATAATTTGTTTTTTTAAATGGTATTAATATAAAAAAACTAATATAACGTGAATACCAAAAAATGTATTAACCAAAACAATAACAACCACAGAAAAGAAATTCACTTATAATAGCAACTAAACAGTTATACAATGTACTTATTTTTTTTTGCATTGCTGTTGAATTAAAAATGTGCTCGAATGCTTTTCATTCTATTTTATACATTTTTAAATTTGGCATTTAATTAAAGGTATGGATATATAGATGTAAATATTTGGTATTCTTCGAATCTAATTTTAAAAACTTAAGGGAAATTATTTTATTTTTATTTAAAGGTGTATCAAATATTTAAATCTATATCGCCATTGCATTAGTTTTATTATAAGCTAAGTCCCAAAATACATCAAACAAAATGAAAAGCATTTGGGCACATTTTGGGATTAAACACCAGCGCAAAAGAAAATATGGACTTAAGATAATTGTTTAGTTGCTACAATAAATAAGTCTTTTTTCTGTAAATGGTATTGTTTTGGTTAAGAAATCCATATTAAATTGGGTTTTTATAAACATACCCTTTATATAATATATAAATGAAATCTTGAGAAAGTTAGATACAGAGTGTTCCATTTAAAAATGCAAGTTTAGGTTATAGTTTAAAAATTAAGAAAAACAAAGCCTATTTATTTTAACTTTTTGCCACTGGATTCTTCGTATCCTGGCTCCACTGGATTATCCTGTATCGTTAAGCCCATTCCCTATAATCCCAACAAAAAAACACCATGTACTATCGCTTTTTAATAATATGCAATTGGAAATGATAAACCTCGTATTTTGCAAACGAATAATTTTCGATAAATGAAAGGTAATCTATAGCAGAGTCACTCTGAATAGTCTAAACATTAGTCATTGCGTTAATCTCAACATAACTAATCACCTTTACGCAGCCCCCATGGCCCGTATCAATTTACCCCCGACCTTCTCATTAAATACGCAGATCTGGAGATATTTTATCAAACTCTCCTATTTATCTCGATTGAATATTAACAGACCGAACTGCCAGTAGAAATTACTGCAATTTACTACCCATGCGCATAATTGTACAAATGTCAAAGTAATAATGAAATAATTTAACGAAGTTAAATAATTATTTCCTACGCCCACAAATATAAAAGTATACAGGGTGTAATTTAAATAATGGCAAAAATACAGGGTATGATTCTTTAGCTTATATTTAAAAGAAATGTTCATATAAACCTAATATGTCCTAAACCTCTTTACTTTTGAGATACAGGGAGTTAAAATTTCATAAAAAAATAAAATTATTTTTTAAATATTCTAACTAACTATTCTAAATCCAATTTTGTTTTAATTTGGCAATATTATTAATGAAATTAAGAGGGTAATTTATCCCTAACCTAATTACATTTAATAAGTCCAGCGGTGTCTTAAGAGGCAACTGAAAAATATTTCCAACCAAAAACGGTACGCCACTGACTGTGAAAATGTGTGTACAATTTTTGTGCTTTCGTGGGATTAAGCAATTAAAATTTACTGCTTTTATGTCTCCTAATAATAATTCGTATCCTATTTAGTTCTGGTTAGTTCTGGTTAGTGAGAGAAAAAGAATGAGAAAAAATTAAAGTTTACTTAAATGCATATTTATAGACCATAAAAGAAGCATGGGGTCTTTTTCTTTTAAAAATTCGGTTTTATAATTTTTTGTTAGCAATTATGTAACAAAAATAGTGAATACTCATTTAAATCAGGTTTATATCCAGTATAACAGTTTTTACTAAAATAAGAGTTTTTAATTTTTTTGTTTTTTTTTTGAAAATTTCAACATTTTGTATTATCTCAAAAGTAAATACGCTTAGGACATATGTTTATATAAACTTTTCTTCCCAAATTAAGCCAAGGAATAATACCCTGTATTTTTAGCCTATAATTAAATTACAGCCTGTATTATGGGACGAGCATGAAAATGAGTATCCCGTGTGAGTCGCATTCTACGACTTTCTTGCGAATTTATAGCAATACAAACAATTTATTAATTATTCCCGATTTGTGACATACTATTTGTCAGCCATGACATACGCGACATCACAGCCTATACTGCAATTTTTTATCCAATGTAATTGACTTAATTATTAGATGATTTTACTTTTAGGATATTTTTATGCTCATATGTGAGTAAAAGGTAGTGTACTTGTGTAAAGAATCATATTAAAAAAACGAGATTTCTAAAAATGTTTACAAATTATCGCATCGTATCGTAGCCATTTGCCTAGGTAAATACTCTTGCCGTGGTTTTTGTTAGGCAAATGACTGTAATATATTTGATAACATATTAGGCGTACAGTGAGTTTTGCAGACTATAGTAAAAAGTAGAAGCATGTGTAATTTGATTGGTTCGAAGCGCTATAGACGGTCATAGCAAAACTGTCACATTGGGGCGGTCATAGTTAGTTCTGGTTAGTTAAATCTTTTTTTTGCTTTATTAGAAAATAAAAAAATTAACTAACCAAAACTAACCATGATCCCGCCAATGTGACAGTTTTGCACGGCTGTTGATATTTCTATTTCCATTTGCCTAAAAGTTGCTAAGGCAAATAAATTAAAATGCTATTTGACTAGGCAAATAGCATTTAAAAATAAAAATGTATCATTTGCCAAGGCAGAAGCCATTTGCTTAAAATAACTATTTGCCTGCGACATATATATTCTTAAACAGACATGCTAAAAGGACATATAATGAATTTTTTTATCCATTAGAAAAAGATATGTGATATTACACGTATTAAAATCTACTTTTCATCAGTAGAGTTAAAAAAATAATTTTCAGTACTAGTGCCATTTCGGCACGCTCGCAATTTAGTTTGAAAAGTATCACTTTTCCGCACTAATGAGGAAACGTACACTATGTCTCACTACTTTTTTGCACTAGTGCGGAAAAGCACAAAAATTTTAAACCAAATATTAGTGAGTCGCAATGAAGGATTTTTATGTACTTCATATTTAAAAGGAAATTTTGCTTTGGTATGGTAGGATATTAGGTAGCATTGTGTTGAAATAATTAAAAAAAAATAGTTTTTGTTTTTCTTACGCTCGTAGAAAAAATAGCGTTTCCAACACGTGCGAAAAGTGCCTTTTTCGCACTTGACTGCTTGATTGAACTCCGCTACGCATCGTTTGGTCAACTGCAGTCGCTTGCGAAAAAGTGGCACTTTTAGCACTAATTAGGAAATATACTATTTTTAAACTAGTGCGGAAAAGTAATTATTTTTGAGACCTAAAATGCGTGTAAAAAAGTATTTTTTTTTGCACGCGAGTAGAAAAAGTAAGCTTTTTTCAATTTTTAAACAGGACGTTAGGTAAAGAATATACAATAAAGCTTTTAAAATTAATTATATTTTTCTCTTAATTTAAATAAAGCTAGTTTTCTTTATTAATAATATATATATATATAATATATATATATATATATATATATATATATATATATATATATATATATATATATATATATATATATATATATATATATATATATATATATATATATATATATATATATATATATATATATATAAGTACATATACATTTTTGTTATAATATTTAAATTTTAGATTGCGCGTAGTACCTACCTTGTTACATTAAAATGAACCAAGCTCGCTTCGTGTAAATTAGTTATTTTAGTTATAAACATATGTATACGGCTTTATCGAAAACGGCAAATAATAGGATGCAAACAAATCCGAATTTCGTTTCATTTGATACATCCGAATAAAATAATGGAATATTTAAAATTTAAATTCATAGCGTGGCACCAACATCTGCCAGTTCAAATGTTAACGATATTATTTTTGTTTCGCTGATTTGGCGGAAAACCCGAGAGCAGTAATTATTTAGAATATAAAACAGGAAAATTCAGTTGTCAATTTAATTAAAGTATATTCGTTCATTCGTGCCGTCGTCAAATCTAACTTTAAATAAACCAAAAGGAACAAATTTTAAATTTTTCTTTTTTTTTTCGGCACATGTTCGAAAATACTCGAAATTTTAAAACTTTTTAAACATATTATTATTTTTGGTGGCCATTTTATTATATACAGTATGTTTACAAATAGACTTTACAATAGGACTAATAAACTAAAAATGTAAAAAATGGACCAGGCCAAAAACACCCTTATTTTTAAAAATTTAGCCTAGTGTTAGATAGAAAAGGTTTTTAAAATTAAATAAGGATCTCATATCTAAAATTTTACAAAAATAAACTAAATTTTGTTTTCAGTGTCATCTTTTTTAAATCATGTTTTACACTGTCATTTTTACGTAATTTACCTAGTTTAAATACGACACAAAAATTAATGTCAAAGTATGCCAAATATATTAAAATACAAAAATATAAAACCAAGTAAATTAGGTAAAATAGGTGTAAAACATGATTAAAACAATATACTTCGGAAATCGGAATTTTTCTTAAATCAAATGTTTTCATAAGTTGCAAACGTCTTGCAGGTCACTGTATAAATAACTATGGCATAAAAATAAGTGTATTTTAATTTATAAAATTGTAGCTTTTTTAAATAAAAGCAATTTTTAGGAATATAAAGTTATTAATAATATTGTTGCATGGTGACCAAAAGTAACTTTATAAAACACGTTACTTTAAAAAGTTTAAAAATAGTTATTTATTAGATAAGTGAGTTATATTACATATAAGTCACGCAAGAAAAGTTTAACTCTCGAGCCCGAAGGGCGAGAGAGATAATTTTCTTAAGTGACTTATATGTAATAACTCACGTGTCTAATACAAAATTTTATCCAACACTTTCGTATAAATCGTTTTTAATATCGAAAATAATTTGAAAACGTCATCCATTATTTGTTACTTGTCATTGTCAACACCAGCAACAAAATTTTGTATTTTTTGGAAAGCAAGCTTGTTTGGTTGTAATGCATTTTGTTGGTAACTACGGGTTTGTTTAGTAAACAACTTTGTAGACAAACATAAAAATGCTTTGCGAAATGGAAAATTGTGAAGTTCCTGCGGAAATTTTGGAAGAAGCTGCGGTAGCGACATGCAGTTTAATTCCAGAGAAGTCAAAACTAACGTACAATAAAGAATTTGAAGATTTTGAAGCATGGAGGAAAAGGCGAGGAGTTGGTACTATAAATGAAGATGTTATTATGGCTTACTTTCTGTTTTTATCGAAAAAAGTTGCTCCCTCATCAATGTGGACCAAGTATTCAATGATAAAAACGACCTTAAAAGTATATAAGAACGTGGATATAGGGAGGTATGGAAAAGTTGTCGCTTATTTGAAGAGCAATTCAAGAAATTTCAAACCGAAAAAGGCAAAAATTCTGGAGAGGCAATACATCGAAAAATTTTTGGCTGAGGCACCTGACGACGAGCACTTAATGTCAAAGGTATGAATTTACTTTAGTTTCTGGTATTAAATATTTATCTGTTCGGATTTTTATAGGTTGCATTGATATTGGGAATGGCTGGTGCATGCCGTTGTGACGAACTAACTCGCTTAAGTATTGTAGATATAGTAGATAAAGGCCAGTACATATATGTTTCTATACCTGATACCAAGACGAACAAATCAAGAAGCTTTACAATTTTAAAAGAAGGATTTTTGGTAAATGTGCTTGAATTATTTAGAAAATATGTGTCCCTAAGGCCAGAGAACACGCCTCACAAAAGATTTTTTGTCAACTTTCAAAAAGGCAAATGCACTAGGCAATGCGTGGGAATAAATAAAATTTCGAAAATTCCGAGAGTAGTTGCTCATTATTTGCAACTACCTGATGAAATCTTATATAGTGGTCATAGCATGCGGCGTTCTTCAGCGACACTTCTAGTCAACGCTGGGGCCGATATCACCAACCTTAAACGCCATGGCGGGTGGAAGTCTTCTACCGTGGCAGAAGGATATTTAGAAGATTGCATCTCTAACAAGTTTGAGATTGCAAGACGAATACAGGGTGAAGAGCGCACCAGGGCAAGTACTAGTGCTGAAAGACTTCCTGAAGAACACTCCGCACAATGTAACGTTGTCCAAGATAAATCTAATATAACAATTACTGTTAATATAAACACGAATAAATTGTAGTATAATATATTAGTTGCTTTATGTTATTTTTTTAATTGTGAAATGTAGGAAGTAATAAAGAATTAGTATTAGTCACTAGTGAGCTAAAGTCTATAATTCACTAGTGAGCTAAAGGGTACTTTAGCTCACTAGTGACTTATTATATATATATATATATATTATATATTATACTTTATATCCTCAAAATCTGATCAATTATGTAGATATTATATGTAAGTGTTGGATAAAACTATTAAAAAAGCAATAAATTGCAGAAAAATAACAATAATTATTAGTTAAGAATTACTTTTATTAAACATTAATACAATGGTGACTTATAAAACACTTGAATGTATATTAATGTTCTGTTTTTTACCAGGGACAAAGTAATTTTGAGCTTAGACAAATAAAAGTTGATTGACCCACATACATTACCAAGTTCTTGTATGAATATTATAATTTAACAACGTCTGCAAGTAAGAAATAGGGTGATGGATAAAATTCGTCTCTTTGTTTTATTTAAGGGTTTCGTAAATATATTTAGTTTCGTTCCCGAAAATTCTGCACAAAGCTTTTCAAGCTTATTTGTTCATTTTCTGGACTATAACAGAGAAACAAATGGCAACGGTCGCTCAGCGCTGAAAACTTTTAGAGCCGAGTGTGTGGGTGTTGGTGCCACGTTAACACGACATGACCTAAAGGAGATTTAAAACAAGATAAGGTATTTAAAAAGGTATTTAAAAAACATATAGTAAAAAAATGTTTTACCACGAATGTCTAAAAAATATCTATTTTTTTGTAAACAAGTAGTTTATGTAAAGTACTTTATCGCAGTACATTACATAAAGTGCGAAAAAAATTAGTTTTTTAACAGTTTAATGATTTTTTCACACTTTAAATTAGTGTTTCCATGCCCATTACAATTTATTTATTTATTTATAAAGGTAAAGGTATGCAATGTAACAGTAAACGCGACGTCAATTGGACCTAAGGTCGAGTTACCTTGGATTTTGTTATTATTTATATTAGTTCATGTGTCATTAAATTTTGAAATTTGAAAGTTTATATAAATATATATATATATATATATATATATATATATATATATATATATATATATATATATATATTATTCGGATGTATCAAATGGAACGAAATTCGGATTTGTTTGCATCCTATTATTTGCCCGTTTTCGATAAAGCCGTATACATATGTTTATAACTAAAATAACTAATTTACACATTTTTTTAAATTTATTTATTTTAGATAAATCTTAGCTTAAACAAAATGTAATAAAGAAAACTAGCTATATTAGAATTAAGAGAAAAATATAATTAATTTTTAAAGCTTTATTGTATTTTCTTTACCTAACGTCCTGTTTAAAAATTGAAAAAAGCTTACTTTTTTCTACTCGCGTGCAAAAAAATACTTTTTCACACGCATTTTAGGTCTCACAAAATAATTACTTTTCCGCACTAGTTTAAAAATAGTATATTTCCTAATTAGTGCTAAAAGTGCCACTTTTTTCGCAAGTGACTGCAGTTGAACAAACGATGCGTAGCGAAGTTCAATCAAGCAGTCAAGTGCGAAAAAGGCACTTTTCGCACGTGTTGGAAACGCTATTTTTTCTACAAGCGTAAGGAAAACAAAAACTATTTTTTTTTATTTTAACACAATGCTACCTAATATCCTACCATACCAAAGCAAAATTTCCTTTTAAATATGAAGTACACACATAAAAATCCTTCATTGCGACTCACTAATATTTGGTTTAAAATTTTTGTACTTCTCCGCACTAGTGCAAAAAGTAGTGAGGCATAGTGTACGTTTCCTCACTAGTACGGAAAAGTGATACTTTTCAAACTAAATTGCGAGCGAAAATATATATATATATATATATATATATATATATATATATATATATATATATATATATATATATATATATGGTCATTCCATCCGTGGACAGTCTGTATATTTAAAAGTAATTTTTAATTCTAAACATTTTTTTTCAACAATATTTTCGATATTAGCAAAAATACAGGTAATTTACTCCTAAGCCAAAATCAGATTTTTGATCAAAACTTGAAGATAACTAATATATTTTGGAATATGATGGCTTTATTTTACGTTTTGGACGATGTAAAACTTTTTAGAAGAGTAACTTTTTCATGAAATTAATAATAAAAAAGTTTCCCATATAACGCCAATTTACGTAGATACACTGTATAATGGCAGTAATACAAAAATTAAATCATGTATATATGTTAATTTAAAAATTCCTTACACAGTCCTAGACAAAATATCGAAGGCAACACATTGTTTTTCGCCCTTTCAGGGTCTTCCCATCCAGGTCCGACTATGGCCGCCCTAGGTGGTGCAATACGACCTTAAAGGCCTTTTGTGCTTTAACCCCTAATTATTTCCATTTACACACTATTCATTCAATAATTTGGATGAATGCTGCTCGGTCCGTTCGTTCACTCCTGAGCAGAACACCGCGTGCCCGGTCACTCATCCAAGTTATGGCCGCGCTTCTGAACGTTTAACTCCGGTAATGGACGAGGGTTACCCTACCGGGCAACACATGCATTGGGTGTCTTATTTTATTCATGGAATTGCTACACCCGCCTAACACGTGCTGCCAAACTTCCCGTTCTTAAAATTTTCTTTATAAACTTGTATATGTCGAAAGCAAATGGTTATTTTAGGCAAATGGCTTCTGTCTAGGAAAATACCTTCTGCCTCGGAAAATGAATTCATAAAAAAATTATTTTAAAACCATTTACCTAGGTAAATGCATTTATTTGCTGTGGTTCTTGTTAGGCAAATGACTGTGATATATTTGATAACAAATCAGGCGTACAGTGTGTTTTGCTGACTTCAGTAAAAACAAAAGCACGTGTAATTTGATTGGTTCGAAGCGCTACAGATTATCATGCAAAACTGTCATATTGGAGCGGTCAGGGTTAGTCTTGGTTAGTTAAAACTTTTTTTTAATTTGCTTTATAAAAATTAAAAAAAAATTAACTAACTAAAACTAAACATGACCCTCCCCAATGCGACAGTTTTACATGACCGTCTAGTTATGCAAATATTTTTATTTCCATTTGTATAAAAATTGACTTGGCAAATAATATTTGCCTAGGCAAATGATATTTAAAAATAAAAATTTACTATTTGCCTAGGCAAAACGCATTTGCATAGGCAGAAGCCATTTTCCTAAAATAATTATTTACCTGCGACTCGTATACCTAATTATATTGAAATATGTTAATTCTGATGCAATAAATATTGTTTTTTTATTTAAATCTATAATTAACTTTTTAATTGTGTTTAATACTTTAACCCCTTTTTTTTCAGTACAACAAACCTAAAAACAATTTATTTAAAATAATTTCTTTCTTGTTCATTTAGCCGCCTTCATAAATTCTTTGAAGTTATTTTATTATTATCTACGTTATTTGTGTTAAATTTATATTACATTTTAGGATCAAGACCAAACTTATTCTGTATACTAAATTGTAATTGGCATTATAAATGTTTTAGTAATAAAAATTTTTAACGCAAAAAAATGTGAATATTTTTATATTCAAGGTAATAATGATTATCCCATTTATTGTTTATTAAATATTATGCAACATAATTATACAATTTATTTTTTGTCTATTTCCTTTTTGCTACATTCAGTAGCAATTTATTTTTAACTATGTAAAAATCGTTGCCTTCTTTTTTTTATGGAAATAGCTATCAGTTTAATTTCCGAACACTTTCGCCAGTAACGTAACAAATTTTAAATCAAATTTACGGTAAAAATAAATTTCCTTTTTAAATTGCTATTTTTATTTTAAATATACTCCTAAATTACCAAAAGTAAGTCTTATAGTATTTATAACTTAGTTGATTAAATGTCATGTCTTATTACCTTTTAAAATTATACGCGTATTATAAATGTAATACGCCAACCTAAACAATTTTGTTTTAATTTACATATTGTCCTATAGATAGTGGATTGATAAATGTCTTAAAGTTTATACGGCATGTTAAATACATATCATTACAGTCAACCAACCAAAGAGTAACCCTTTCTAGGTTTAAATAAAAAAAACATAGCACAACGATGGGTCCTTTCTTTTAATGTAAGTATATATTTTTAATTAAAGCTTTTCTCCAACAGTCAATATGATTGAATCAATATTGATATGGATTAATAATAGTGAACGTGTTAGAGGTTTATTATAACAATATAATTGACGGCAATAATATTGAAGAAATTAGCCCGTCAGAATATTAAAAAGGTGTTGACAATCTTTACACGTGTTCAAAGTACAGTGCTTGTCTAAATTAGGACTCCTCCTAACTTTTAAATGGTTTAGTATTTTTTCATAAAAATTTGAAGACTTTCGTAAGACAACATAAACTTAATTTTAGTCAAGAAATGACATATATAAATGTCATACTGACAGCTGGGCGCCATTTTGATAAAAATTACATGGAAAGGGGTGTCTTGTTGTGGTACAGTATTTTAAAGCCCTGACGAGTACTTTTACAATATAAAATTAATATCTTTACCTACTACAAAATGGCGGTATTTTGAAAAATTACCTAACAACCTCATTTAGATGGCCATATTTCCAAATTTTAGTTAAGTAAAGTTAAATACACCTACTGTGGTATTTTTTAAAGGTTTTTAAAGGATTTATTTACCGGTAATATTGGTGATAATATACAGGGTAGGATAAAAAATATATATTTTTTTAATGACGCACCCTGCATATAATATTACCATAAAAAGATATCTAAAAGATCTTTAAAAATACCACTTTAGGTATAAATAACCTTATTAGATTTGGAGATATGGCCATCTAAATCAGGTATTTGGGTAATTTTCAAAGTACTTCCATTTTGTAGCAGGTAAAGGTATTTATTTTATATTCGGGGGTTATAAAGTACTCGTCAGAAGCTTTAAAATGATGTACAACCAGACCCCCATTTCCATTTTTTTTTTCAGAATGGCGCCCAGCTGTCAGTTTGACATTTATATCTGTCATTTCTTGTCTCAAATTTGCTTTATGTTGTTTTAAAAAAGTCCCTAAATGTTCATGAAAAATACCAAACAATTCAAAAGTTAGGAGGGGGGTCCTGACTTTAGATAAACACTGTATATTGTTAAATAATACAAAAAAACGTCGGGTACGCGGAAAAGCTGTATTTGGTTAGCTTTTTGTCTATTTAGTGCTTTGTCCTCCCTTCGACCAAAGCAGATGCGATTAGAAGCGGTGGATCCATCTTTTCCCAACAGGGTAATTAAAACTAACAGTGGTTTATTTGATTGAATTAATATTATTAGCAGGTACCATTTGTTTTTTATATTATCTTAGCAATATATTGCATCAATAATATTGCTAAAATAATAATAATAACCGTCTAAGGGTGGCTTTAAGACTTTCTTTTGTGTAAATAGTACTATATTGCTTCAGACTGATAATTAGCTGAACCTTTCCTTTAATTTTTTTAAACGGGCTGGGCGCCATTTTAGAAAAAAAATGAAAAAGGTGCTCTTGTGACACAATATTTTAAAGCTCCTAACTAGTACTTTATAACTTTAGAATATAAAGTCAATACCTTTACTAATGTGGTATTTTCTTTTAATTGTGATAGTGCTGTAATATACATGGTAGAAAAAAAGGATATATTTTTTTAATAATACACCCTGTATATTAAATCACCATTAAAAAGATTCTTAAAAGACCTTTAGGAAAATACCACATTTAGTACATCTAACTTTATTAGTTTCGAAATATGGGAATCAAAATAAAAGTATTTTGTTAATTTTTAAAGTGCCGCCATTTTGTATTGGGTATAACTACCTTAAATAAAAAAATATCACATTAAATATTATTATTTTTCTTTGAAACATGGTAAAAATGGATTTACCATAAAACTTCTTTTTGTAACAAAAGACTAAACTAGACAAACTGTATTTTTAAATCTTTTGAACCCAACCACGTTTTATAAAATCACTTTATTATACCGTTATCGCATTTCTGTTTTTAACAAAACCACAGCTATTAAATTTTAGGTAGTTTACCCGCCACGAAAACATTGTTTTTGATTTAACTACAGGCTTGATCAATTAACCAGTATACAGATTACCATAATTATTAAACTTAGATAAGCTCTAAATTAAACAGACCAGTAAAGTGGTTTTAGATATAACTTTTTTTCATTTTTTTTTTGTTTTATGCATATTATTTAAGAAAATAGTTATTTGAAAAATCAGCAGAAAAATGCAAATTCTACCTGCTAACATGAGTAAAAAGTGAGTCTTTTTCCATTATCTTAATATATTAAAAAGTACACCTTTAAGCTAATGAATTTATTTGCTACATACTTACAAGTTTAGGAAAAAAAAAAGATACGGCAACAAAGCTCTAGCGTTTTTACAATATTAACAAAAGCTTTTTGAAAAGTAATCTAGCCTTACTGCAACTATTATAATTTTTGCGGTTGTTGTTTTAATTAAATTTTGTATTTGACAAATGTGTTTGATAAATAAATTGTTCGTTTGGCTAAAACTACTTATTGTGTATCGGCACAGCCTTCTTAAACGTATGAGCCGTGAAGGAGGAAATCTGGCAACACAGCACAGTAGGAATGTCAAGTAAAGTTTAGAAGTAAACGGAAACAAGTTTAAACGATTGCTTAAAAGGTTTTTTCTGTTTTTAAAAGTTAAATCGTAGCGTGTATTTATTATATAAAGAAAAAATAAGTAATTCATTGTTATATTTAAAACATAGGACCAGTGCCAATATGTCAATCGTTGTTTTTACGTTTAAATGTGCGCGTATAGTTGGTGCGTACGGCGTACATTGTGCCACGAACGTGTTGTGTTTCGAGTTGCATTTTTATTTAAAATTTACAAAAATTAATGAATTTACTAAAAACCTTTAAAAACCCTTAGAAAATAATAAAAAGCATTCCTGTAATCTACATACGCCAATTACTTTTACAATGATTTTTTTTTGATTAAGTAATTAGAAATGCAACATTTAGACATAACTCCTAAAGTATAGGAAAGAGGAGAGATATTTTTCACCTTCCACGCACTTTTGGTTTAACCGACTATGGCTCAAATTTTGAAGTTTTAAACGGAACTCCCCGTACATTTTATCATCTTTAGATTTCCGAGGCAATTATAAGTCAAAACGTAACATTATAAAAAGTTTTGCAAAGCATTGCATCTAGGTGGCCATGATTGGGCGCATATTAATCTAGTGACCCTAGATAATGTTAAACAAATACAATCGCAAAGTTTTAGTGACTAATATAAAAGATAGGAATAAAACAATTTGGCGAATTAACATTTTCGTGTTTAAACAATTATTTTTTTAAATGGCAATCTTTTTAGACAAGCACTTAAAGGATTTTTGGAAAAATCTGACGATACCAATTTATTTGCGATCGGATTAAATATAAAGTAATAAATATAAGGATCATAGCCACCTAGATGCAATATTACAAACGGCTTTTAAAAAATCAAGTAGGGGTCAAAACTTTAAAAGATGTTTAATAAGTATTGTAGAATTGTCTCAGGAATCCAAAAATGTTTAAATATATAAAGGGTGTTCCATTTAAAAATTTAAAATTAAAGTCACTTCCGGTTAAACCCGAAGTAACTAAAAGTAGGAAATATGCGAAAACTCTTCCCGTTTTATAGTATTTACCTATGTCAAGTCTTATTTTTATATGTCTAATACTCTAAAAGTTACAGCGATATTTCCCCTATTAACTAAGGCCAAATGGTTTATTTTTAAATTTTGGATTTTATTTTATGCTGTTTTTGGATAATTTTTAGTATAATTTGAATTAGTTTTTTTGGGGAAACAAAGCAAGATACGAAGAAAATACAAAAGACCCTAACTAACTTAAAAGTTACATTTTTAATTATTGCCTTATTAAAAAAAAAAACTAAATAAATAAATAAAAACTTTATAAAAAGTCAGAGGCGTACTTTTTGTCTCAATAATATTGGCTGTGGTGTCCACTGAGACGTTACTTGACCCATTAATCTTAATATAGCTTTATAAGCGCCGGTTGGGACGTTTCTAAAATATTTAAAACATTCAGAATTTTTTTCAAAACGTTAAACGCCCTGTATCTCAGAAATGAAGCAAGTCCATACATACGAGTACATACTATGTTTATAGGAACTTTTTTCATAAAAGGACCTTCTTAAGTTTCGTATCGTAGTTAAGAAACACCAAGTATAAATTAACTAGTGAAATTTGTTATACTTACAAGAAAAAGTTAAAATGGTTATTATTTATTGCATTACTACTAATTAGTACACAAGTACACATCATTTTTAATTAAGTAGACCATCGTACCGCAAATCTGTTTGTAGCATGATACAATTTACTAAGCTAATTATAATCAATAACTCTATTATGTTCCTACCTTTTAGCTAATTTGGGCCTAAATATAGGTAAACATTTATTACCAAAAGTTTCTATTTTATCCACGGTACTTTTTACCGCTAATATACTGGGTGTTTCTAACAGGTAGTTCCCCCTATAAGGTTTTTACCTTTTAAGATAGAAAAATAAAATTTGGTATATGGTTAACTAACATAATAATTGTGGATTGGTTTATCTATTTACTTGTTTTTCATTACTTCCGGTTTGACCGGAAACTACTGTTACTTTCAAATTTTAAATGGCACCACCGGTGTATTTTATCTTATTTCGATAAAATATAACATTTTGAAAACAATGACACCTCACATATTATTTTTTGAATTTTTTTTACCTTTGGACAAACTACGAAGGCTAAAAGCCTAAATACTAACGTACCGTGGGTGTCTTAAGCATGGTAAAAGGGAGTTTGTTGACACGGGACTTACATACTTGAAGATTTGGGGGAAGGAAAGACCTCGGCGGGCAGCAGGTTCCACAATCTAGAAACTCTAGGGATAAAAGAACGAACAAAGTGAGAAGTTCGGGGCCTGTCCAGTTGGACCGTATAGGGATGCATACGCGCGGAACCACGAGTTTCTCTTTTGGGAACCGTGAGAGGAGGTACTATACTGGACAATTCTTCAGAGCAGAAGCCATGAAAGTACCTATAAAAAAGCGATAAATCCCCCACATCCGGACGATGGGCAAGGAAGGGAAGCCTTTCTGTAAGTGAAGGATCATTAATGAGACAAATAGCTCTTCTTTGAATAGAATCAAGAATGCAATTTTTGTTGTCAAAAATTAATTTTTAACCATTTCAATCTAAAGTGCCATGATTAAGCTTAAACAGTATATTTTGTTAAGTACCCATGAAAAACTGAATTTAATTGTCTTTTGTTTTTACGACTTCTCAGGGCGGAGTCAAAATTTAAAAATTCCCCTTTAATGGTCATAACTCCTTTTTTAATGGAACGAGGGTGGCTTGTTAGCATATTCCAAAAGAGCAATATTTTATTTCCAATAATTTGCCACCACATGAGCGGTATTTCGAGTAAGACTTTTTCTGCAGAACACGTATTAAATTTATAATGTTGTCATAAATACAAACCTTTTAGGAAAAACCGCCTATGTGGTACAAAAATTATTTGAAATAAAATGCTCTAGTGGGATATGATAACGAGCACCCTTGTTCAATTAAAAAAAAAAAAGAGTTATGACCATAAATATGATATTTTATGCTTTATTTGTTTTTTGGGAGATTAAATTTAAACAAAATATTATTTGGCTTTTCTTCAGAATAAAATAAAAAGTTTATTTAACATTTTAAGAAAATTAAAACTTTTATACATTATGTAGAACTATTCTGCTCTTACACAATATAATAAAAGTTATTATTACTTTAAAAGAAATAAAATAATGAAATATTCAATATTAAGTTACTTACAATACAAAGGTTTCAATCTATAAACAAAGGTTCATTAGCACTCGGTTGATATTATTTTAAACAAATATAATAATATCTTAACAAGACGCTCAAACGAGAACTGGGCCAATGGTTGCGTTTAAAAAATATGGTAAATAGTTAACCAAAAATGTGGTAAACAGTTTACCTAAAATCTTATTGATAAACTTGTTGGAATTTTTTTTTCAGTTTTCTAACAAGTTTATCAATAAGTTTTTAGGTAAACTGTTTACCACATTTTTGGTAAACT
>JACEGR010006631.1:0-58604 GCA_014170235.1 Listronotus bonariensis
GAGTTGCCTCAAGAGTTGCAGCAACTCCTCTAATAATGTATAATATTGGCTATGAACTTTTCTTTCTAAAATATTTTTTCTAACCCAAAACCTGTGCCTCCTTTTTGCTTTTTGATCGTATTAAAAGAACGATAAATATCTTTTTTTCGCCAAATATCATACTGAAGTAAATAATTAAAATAAGTTTAGTTAATGTCGTCCATAACACTTCTTTTATTTAAAATGGATCTTTAACGTCTTGTCTTATCTCAAGCAACAACTCATCAAGCTCATCAACTAGTTTAAGGTTATAGTTCCTGTCTATTAATTTAAAAATCCGCACAATCTAGCGGAAAACGCAAAAAGTTAACTTCATCTCAACTTTTCTTTCGGATCCGCGTCGAAAATGGCAGGAAAAGCATTTTAAATTTGCACTAACCAATCACAACACTGAATTATTATCCGCGAGCGGAAAACCGCTCTAATGGACAGCCGGCTTAATACTATTAAAACGGCCCATAACCTAGAGTTGATATCGGTATCCGAATACGAATACGAAAACCGTATTCGAATACTGAATATTCGAATACCGAAAATTATTCGAATACTCAGTGTTCATAAATACCCAATACGGCAAAAAAACTTATTCAAAAAACAACAATAAGTATTTCCTTGTCATCTCCTTGTTCTCGGTCGTTTAAATATTGAAAGACAAAAACAGATCCTCCCCTAATATTTTAACGATTTTTGGTCACGGAATACTAATATTCAACATTTTGTTATTCGAATACTGACAATCTCAGTATTCGAATACTTCAAGTCCCGGTATTCAAATACTCAAAATCGGTATTTAAAATACGAAATCCCGAATACTGGCCAAACACACAAATGTATTCGAAAGTGACCAAATATGGAATACCATTTTGTTTTTTACACATAATTTGCATTAAAATTAAAAATAAAAAACTTTTTGTAGTAATTATTAACAATCATATATTTGTCCTTTATTTTGTAAAAATTTTTAGTTACATTGATTAATTTTAATTCAGATTTTTAAAAAAGTAAAAAATTATAAGAGTAGATAAATATGGAATGGGTATCCCAAATATGGAATACTCTAAACAGTATACCGGGTGATGCATCGCCGGGCGGGACATAGGAAATCCCATGTAATTTTTAATGGGGTCAATTATTGGCTCCCTAATTATTTTAAAGAAAAATTCTATTAAAGTTTATTGAAGAGCATGCAAATCTACATCCATGGTAAAAACTTTAGATTTTTCGATTAACCCGTTTGCTAGTTAGAGGCTAATATATTTTTAAAAATTGTTACATTATTATCGCCTCATATTTATGAACAACAATATCATTTTGATATACAAGGATAATAATTACTCTAATCTAGATGAGTTAAAAAATGTTATTTCTGCAGAATGCAATAAAATTACAATTTACCAGTTAGCCAATGTAAAAGACAATTTTATGAACGTCTGGGTTATTGTCTAGCAGTCAATGGAGGAATATTTGAAAATTTCCTTAAATCTTAAGTTTATTTTCAACATATTAATTATCGTAATAATATTAATAACTTATTGAAGCATGTAAATATTATAAATGTCATAAGTTCTTGAAATTTGTTACTCTAGTTTAGTTTAACTTAACCTAATTCGTTTGTATAAATACAACTTTAATCTTTTTACAGTACGATTTTTTGATAATAATAAAGCACTAAATTTTAAAATGACAACGTAATATTACGCTAACTGGTATTTTTATTGTTGGTCAGAAATATGAAGCGATAATAATGTAACAATTTTTAAAAATATATTAGCATCTAACTAGCAAACGGGTTAACCGAAAAATCTAAAGTTTTTACCATGGACGTAGATTTGCATGCTCTTTAATAAACTTTAATAGAATTTTTCACTAAAATAGTTAGGGGAGCCAATAATTGACCCCATTAAAAATTACATGGTATTTCCTATATCCCGCCGTCGATGCATCACCCGGTAGACTGGGTCAAAAAATCGACTTTTATTTTTTTTGAAAAATATATCGAAAATATGGTTTAGGGTGATAAAAAAAAATTATAAAGTTTTGAGCTATTAATATTAGGGAATTATTGGAAAGAGCAAATAGTGCTAGCAGTATTAAGGGAAACTCCTTATTTTATTAGTGCTAAACCTTAACGCGCCTATGTAAAGAAGTGTTATTGGTCAGCGTAACAAGCTTGCATTATTTATAACCTAAAAATATAATATTATTTTCTTTATTTAATCTTTGTATTAGTTTTGTATAGTTAATAAAGAATAAGTCTCAATTTTTTAGTTCATTTTGAAAACAAAAATTTAAAATAAACAAAGATTATTTTAAACCTTAACCTTATTTCGTTTTTAAATGTCAAAATAAGGTAGGCAAACGACCGACTTTATTTTGGCACAATTAAAGTCTAGCAGTAACTTTTATAGATTTTCCCTAATTGAAAACCACCACTAAGCATGCGTAATGTCAAAATACTGCTGAATTTATTACTGCTAGACCTTATACATATATATTCCAATAATTCCCTATTAATAGAGGTCCCTCTTCTTCAATTTAGTATAGTAGAATTTTTTTAAAACACTAAAAAGGTATGAGAAAGCGATAAAACAAAACGTTGCTACAGTGACGAAAGGGCTTGCTCTACTGGCATGTTACCACTTTTACTCACGAATGGGCATTAAAGAAAAGAGACAAACCCCTCTAATTGCGTGTGTGAGCTTTCGTTTAAGAGAAATGCCGGTATTCCATATTAGGAATACTATTTAATAATTGGTCACTTTACTATACAAACGGCCCATATAACATTTTTTGCCGGCGTTGTACATTTAATTTACTGGCATTGCCAACACACTTTAATGGCAAGGCATTGGCAAAAAGGTATCAAAAGACGCGAAAGTGGGCAATTGGCCGTTATTAGGCCACGTGTTGCAGATAATGTGATGGCTTCCATCATTAATAAGTTATTGGCAAAAAGATAACAAAAAGACACGAAAGTGGGCAAATGCAGATACTCCCAAGCAGCAAGCTGACGTCTTATTGACGAAAATTGTCGCATATACTTTCTTTTAAAAGCTAAAATGATCCGATATTTTATTTGAAAATTAAAATAGGAAAAAACTCCTTACTGAATGCAATTTCCTTGCGATGCAAAGTACCATCTCTCGGAACACTGTTCAACTTGGAGATGCAGATTTTTACACTAGCCGAAGATATTTCTTTCAAAGCTAAGTGAGATCACCTACCGCAGACCGCTCTCGAATTATTTTTGTCTAATGGGTACGGTTTAGACGATAAAAAGCGAAGATATTGCAGAAACGTAGTAGTATTGTCCATTACGCCATCTATCGGTATGTCAAAAAAACTATTAGATATATATAATATTTTTATTAACACGTCTTTAAAACTTTTAATAAAGTTTTAAACAAAATGTTTACAGCTCCTAACAGTCTACTTGAATATCTTGCCTTCTCGACTAGCCATCACAAATTAATCAGGATTGGTATGCCGCCATTTTTGTATGCTTGCCGGCAATTCGCCTGCATGTAAAATTTATTGGCAATTAAGTGTTTATTTAGGGTTGACTTTTTAATGCGATAGCAGATTAATAAGATGTTGGCATAATATTGCCACCATCAATGCCAATATGAAAAATGTACATTGCCGGCAAATAGTGTTTGCTGGGGGTTGTATGACAGGTTGTTCAACTCAAGTAGATTCGTTTGGGCATTAAAGAGATTGTACAGCTCGCCCAAAAATGTGTTGTACAACCGTGTTTCATCTGCGCATAATAGGTGCGCTCGTCAGTGTTTTGTACTGATTTGTAAAAAATAAATTTAGTTTTATTCTAAGGTTATTTAGTACGTAATTCTTGTAGCAAATCAATGGAAATGTATATTCGTCGTTGCAATAACCAATTTTTGCACATATTTTTTTATACTTAAATAAACCAAAATAAAAACTTTGTACAATTGTTTTATTTTCCCAAGTTAAAGTGGAGTATTACTGCAAATCTTTTCCACCAATAGATGTTCAGATTTTCAGGCCGGCTGTGTGTGGGCAAAACTTAATGCTACTTGTAGCACCAATGACCTGTAATACTCTGTCTACAACCTGGCGTACAACAAGTTGCATCGTCTATAAGCCGTTTAATTATGAATTAATTTTCGAATCAGTGCCTCTAATTTCCAATCTCGAATAAACAGTGTCGCATGTGACATCAATATGATCACGCTTAAATTGTAAGTTTTGTATTCCACATTGCGTTGATAACGAATGTGACACTGTACGAGAGAAGGTTGAAGAATAGAACCGCATAGTTACAATTGTTCGGGCGTGATTTAGTTAAGAAATTTTAAAAATTATATTCATCAATTATTACTTGCGACAGCCCACGAAGCTTATGCCCAAATACCGTGAGTGTCGGGTTATTCGATGTTTAACCCTTCTTTTACCCTGTTCCGTCAACGTTGTCCAAACACTGAAACAGACAATATTTGCATTTCACAGCACATTTAGGCAACGCCTAGTGCCATACTTCGCTACCGGGGTGAAAAAAATTCAATGATTTGACTGATCAACAAACAAACTTCTTTTCTGGGTAACAAGAAAGATTTTGGCCGATTCTGTTAGGAATAAGGTCAAGTAGAGAAGAATTTGTAGTCTCCGAATATGAATTCCGCAAGTCCGCAGGATCGCCTGTTTTCCGCAAATCGCGAAAATGTGCGACCGCGTCGGGAAGTCAGACTTTTCCAGCATACTTTAACTCTGGCGTGGAATTAAAAAAATACAACAAACGACCTAGGGTAAATAATTTTATCTTGAACTAACTTAAAATTTAATTAGCTAGAATATATAAACCTCATTTTTAATGCGACGGCAAAAACCGCAACCAGATTTTCGTTAGTTTGAGGTCAAAAATCTATCAGTAAGCAAGTTTTTAATTTTTTTCTACGACTTTTATTTTTTTTCAATTTTTTACCGTTTTTGTCAAATCTTTCGCCATATATGCGAGAGACGAATTTTTCGATACTTTGACTTTGACGTCGATGTAAAACTATAGAAGCGGAAACCATAAATACATCCTATATTAAACTCGTAGGGATTTTAACTGGCCTTCCAAAACTGATTTCTGGGAGTACGTAGGACCGCCGATTTTTCGCATATTGCGAGTAAGTGCGACAGGGTTCGAAAATCAGATTTTCCTAGCGTACTTCGACTTTATTGCAATTAAAAAATGGAATTAACCCATATAACATTTTTTGCCGGAGTTGTACATTTAATTTACTGGCATTGCCAACACTCTTTAATGGCAAGGCATTGGCAAAAGGTATCAAAAAAAAGCGAGTAGGCAATTGGCCGTTATTAGGCCACGTGTTGCAGATAAAGTGATGGCATCCGTCATTAATAAGTTATTGGCAAAAAATGCGTTTAAGATGATGGCATCCATCATTAATAAGTTATTGGCAAAAAGATAACAAAAGACACGAAAGTGGGCAAATGCAGATACTCCCAAGCAGCAAGCTGACGTCTTATTGACGAAAATTGTCGCATATACTTTTTTTAAAAGCTAAAATGATACGATATTTTATTTGAAAATTAAAATAGGAAAAAACTCTTTACTGCATTAAATTTCCTTGCAATACAAAGTACCATCTCTCGGAACACTGTCCAACTTGGAGATGCAGATTTATACACTAGCCGAAGATATTTCTTTCAAAGCTAAGTGAGATCACCTACCGCAGACCGCTCTCGAGTTATTTTTGTCTAATGGGTACGGTTTAGACGATAAAAAGCAAAAATATTGCAGAAACGTAGTAGTTTATTGTCCATTACGCCATCTATCGGTATGTCAAAAAAACTATTAAATGTATATAATATTTTTTTATTAACATGTCTTTAAAACTTTTAATAAAGTTTTAAACAAAATGTTTACAGCTCTAACAGTCTACTTGAATATCTTGCCTTCTCGACTAGTCATCACCAATTAATCACACAACACACACTTATTAGGTAATGAATACATTTAATTATATCTATTAAAAAACTCTTTTCTTTAAAAAAGAAACTAAAAAGCTAGAAAACCACGTAGAAAACAAATGCACAAAGCGGTCACCTTCGGTCGAAATTAACGTAGCTAATTTTACCATCATTTTATTTTTATTCGCTCCAAAATACATAATAAACATTTTGTTTGACCTAATTTTTATTTGCATGATTTTTAACAATAAAATGTTATGAAAAGGCCATTTCCTTTAAATTATGTAAAAAACATAAAATAATGTTGTTTAGCTGCCATTATAAATAAAACAGATCAAAAATTTGCTTTAATGTTAGTTAAATACCAATGTTAATATACGTAATATGGTTTAAAAAGTATGAATATGCGTTGAAGGTTGAAGGCAAAATCAATATTTATTTGCCTGCAACAAAAACGCGTGCTTTATTTAATCAGGATTGGTATGCCGCCATTTTTGTATGCTTGCCAGGCAATTCGCCTGCATGTAAAATTTATTGGCAATTAAGTGTTTATTTAGGGTTGACTTTTTAATGCGTATAAGATGTTGGCATAATATTGCCACCAATTGCCAATGCTTTACCATCAATGCCAATATGAAAAATGTACATTGCCGGCAAATAGTGTTTGCTGGGTAAAGCCCAGGGTAAAGAGTTTTATGCCGAATCGACGTAAAATTTTATCAGCTTTTTAAAATTTCTTTTATACGTGATGACCAGATTTTAAACGCGACGGCAAAACCGCGACTGTGTCAAAAAATCAATTAATAATAATATTAAATTTTACTGATTATTGTCAGAGCGCAGAAACTAGTACTAATCAAATTAATATATGTATATATGATTTTGTAGAGAGGTTAGGTAGATATTTCGAAACTACTGCTTACTTTTCTTGTTACAACATTTTGTTACTCAGTCCCCGTATTTCCGTCTTTTGCTAATATGAAAAGGCAGATAAGCTACATGGACAGATCCACCTAAAGTGTCAAAAATGTGGCCTATCAAATGCTTCTGGCTCGCGTAAAGCTTAGTTCATATACTTACAAAATGCGATTTGCAAATTGCGGGAAGTGTTCTGATTGATCAATTTCAGACGACACATTCAGAAGTTAACAAACACAATTTTCACAATTTGCAAATTAAATTTCGTAAGTATATGAACAAAGCTTTACGCAAGCCAGCCGGCGTTCGATAGGCCAAATTTGCGCCGTTGAAAGCGAAATCTGTCCGCGTAGCGTATATCTATCTCTCCGTGGTTCTAGCTACTCAAGTGGCTCGTACTAATGTCGACATAAAATATTAAATTGACTTACCACGTATTAAGAATGACATTGATACATATATTGGTAGGCGTTTGTGGTAATTGCTTTTAGCAATTTTTATAATGAAATAGTAAGAAAGGTTAATTGTAAAACTTTATTTTAAAAAATAATGTATCTACCAAAAAGGCATAACAATGTAAAGTGTCATAATAAGAAATGATTAATTATATTGTACAATATCGTATGTATAGACACTATTTTAAATTACAAGACAAATACCCTTATATTTTTGACGTCAAAATTGTCATTTTTTATTAAACTACTACTACTACAAGCTAATTTATATTTGGCGTTAATAAACAGCAAAATTAAAATTGAAGGGATCATTACTATTTTTACAATTTTAAACAAGGTACCAATAGGATAATTACAAAAATTTAGCTTAAAATAACATAGATAATAATATAAAATAATAACCCACACTGTTCTTATAAAATTTTATGAAAACTAGTAAAGTAAAATGTCCACAAAATGCAAAAACGTTATCAAAATATCGTACCAAACCCTAATTTGTTAGCCTCATATCTCCAAATTAAAAAAGAAAAAATACAGGAGATAAATAAATCTTCTACTTTAGTGTATTCTTTGGAATGGTAATATATTTAATAAGTTGTTACTTAATAGTGTTAATACAGGGCGATTCAAAAATCGATCACGAAACTTAAGGGGTTTTTCTAAAATTTTAAGACAAAAGTACTTTTTAAATACCACCAGAGGCCACTTTACCTAAAACTTAAAAAATTTATTTACATCATAACTTTTTATTTTAACAGATATCGCAAAGCTGGGGCGCCATTTTATAGACAATCAAAAACTTAAAAAATAAGGTACTCTTTATTAAAGTCGATAAAGTTTTTTTTAATATTTAACACACCGTAGTTCAAAAACTAAGACGTTTAGGACATATGTTTATATGAAGTATTTTTTCTTATTTTCTGTTGTAGAATCGCCCCGTAAAGTTTGTCGGTTGAGTTACTTGACAGCCTGTATGTATGTAGGTAATTTGATTGAAATTGATGAAAACTTTGATGTCTATTGGTGCCTAAACGATGAGGTTTATCGACTTTAATAAAGAGTACCTTATTTTTAAAGTTTTTGAGTGTCTATAAAATGGCGCCCCTAGCTTTGCAATATCTGTCAAAATAAAAAGTTATGTAAATAAATTGTAAGTTTTAGGTAAAGTGCCCTTTGGCGGTATTTAAAAAAAGTACTTTATCTTAAAATTTTAGAATCTGCAAAGCTCGATTTGTGTGCCAAATATCAACTGGACTGGTTAAAAAATAAATAAATGCAATATGACCAAAAAACTACAAGTAAAATTGAAGTTTGACGGCTTGTAACTAGAAAACGAATGACATTTTGATTTTTTTATGAAGCTCTACCCTTATTTTGTCAAGTAGAATCACTATCTTAAGTTTCGTGATCCATTTTTGAATCACCCTGTATAATGACTGGGAGGTATGAGGTTTTTTAGGTAATGTTCGTTCATTGTCAAGTTAGTGGAAGGCGCAAAAACCTCGACTTTAATTAATTCTGGAGTTACGGGATTTGCGAATAAGGGTAACGATATGGCAGTAAGTTTAAATCTAAAATTTAAAAGTTTAAAGTTTAAATACACAGCCCGGATCTAGGGGGAGGGGTAGAAAACCGTGGTGCCTGCCCCAAGTGACATCTTGAAAGGGCGGTATATTGAAGCATGGCCGACATGTACTGGACGGTTTGTGTATAATATATAGGGTGGCTAGTAATGGGAACAGGGTGTAATTAAGGTGAGGACCTTTTTTCTAAAAAAAAATAAAAAATATTAGGGGCGCTCTGAAAAAAGTAAAGATCCAGGGCTGCTATACATATGTAAGACTGTAACTGTCATTTGTTCCGAAAACAGTTCATTATACACAAGGTCACACTTACTCACGAGCTCATCTGCTTTCAGGTAGGCTAAAGGCAGGCTCACTGTGTGTTTTCCGACTGCTCAATAAATTATTTGGAGAAAAAGGAAATATTTAGGGAACATGTTCAGAAGGTCCAAATAAAAGAAATCAACCCATATGTTTTAATCCGGTCCTTAACCATCTCTAAAATAATCGGTTCTAAAGTTGTTTTGCTTGTCAATACCCAATTTAATTGACTGATAATTTTGACACGCATGGATGTCAGTTTGATTGATTCTGAGAAGTCCATATACGTAATGCCTCACACATTCACTCATTATGGTGTATGCTGACAGAATATTCGTGTATGGTTTCTGTAATGGCAGCGCATTAAGTGCTGTTGATGAATACCGACGTCGTTTTCCAAATCAAAGAGTTTCTATTTAAAAAGTTTTTGCAAATGCTCAAAAAACAGAAATGTTTCCAAGCGTAAGGATTGATTCTGAACGAGGGCGGGCCCAGGTGTTAGTTCCAGGTGGATTACGAAAGAACTTCGATTAGAATTATATGTGGGCGTTTGGAACATCCCTTATGGGAAACTTGGAAACCATAAGAGATATTAAAAATCTGATACCCCATCCTCGAGCTCTTTTTTGGAGAAAACATTTATGGTAAAAACAGATCATCGCTATCGCGAAGCGTTTCAGAGATACAGGGTGATTCTCGATTTTTTCACTTTTTGAAAAGGCCCTGTAGCTTTGTTGTTATTACAGATACGAGAAAACTAATTGCACATTATAAAGACACTTTTTCCGTAGAATCCAGTGGCGTAGCCAAAAAATTTTTGAGCTGTCATTTTTGACATATGACCCAAACATGTTTTTTTTTATTAGGGACACCCTATAAATGATTAGGTAATTAAATTGCTTGTTTTTTCTGATTAAAATAATATATCATAGTAGGTGGTTTAATAAATTTTTTACGTCAAATATTGGAAAAATTATGATTTTAAAGACGCATTTTTTTATTTTAAAATTTAAAAATTTCCTACCACTTTATTTATAAATATATAAGTATGAAATTTTGGTAAATAATATATATGATGTAGAAGATTATTAATACGCATAATAAAATGATACACGGTGTCTCAAAAAATTAAAATAATTTTTTTATTTTAAAATTTAAAAATTTCCTACAATTTTATTTATGAAAATAAAGGGATGAAATTTTGGTATTTGATAAATGTGATGGTGAGAAATATTATTATACATAAAAAAATGATACAGGGTGTCTCAAAAAATTAAAATGATTTTTTTTTATTTTTAACTTTAAAAATTTCCTACAATTTTATTTATGAATATATAAGGATGAAATTATGGTGGATAATATATATGATAAGGAAGAATATTATTATTATATATATATATATATATATATATATATATATATATATATATATATATATATATATAAATGATACAGTGTGTCCCAAAAATTAAAAATAATTATTTTTATGTTTAAATTTAAAAATTCATAGCGTCCTTATTTATGAATTTGAAGCAAAAAAATTTTTGGTACTGTATTAGTATGATAATGTTGTATAAAAAATAAAAATCAAAGTTATACAGGGTGTGTCAAAAATTTTCGATTTTTTTGGACTTTAAATTTTTTTGTTTTTTTGCTCTATTGGTAAAGTTGACATGGAGAATTCATAAAAAATAAAAAATAAAAAATCAAAAATTAAAAAAAACTTGATAAATTTTTAAGTTTAATTAATATAACTTGTTTATTATTGTTGTTGTAAACTAATTTTTTGTTTTTTTTTCTACGGAAATGTCTCCTGAGCTAAGGGATGACAGATTCCTTTTAAAACAAAAATATAAAACAATTTAAAAACAGATAGAAGCCGCAATGCGTCTTTAAAATCATAATTTTTCCAATATTTGACGTAAAAAATTTATTAAACCACCTACTATGATATATTATTTTAATCAGAAAAAAACAAGCAATTTAATTACCTAATCATTTATAGGGTGTCCCTAATAAAAAAAAACATGTTTGGGTCATATGTCAAAAATGACAGCTCAAAAAATTTTTGGCTACGCCACTGGATTCTACGGAAAAAAGTGTCTGTATAATGTGCAATTAGTTTTCTCGTATCTGTAATAACAACAAAGCTACAGGACCTTTTCAAAAGTGAAAAAATCGAGAATCACCCTGTATCTCTGAAACGCTTCGCGATAGCGATGATCTGTTTTTACCATAAATGTTTTCTCCAAAAAGAGCTCGAGGATGGGGTATCGGATTTTTAATATCTCTTATGGTTTCCAAGTTTCCCATAAGGGACAGCCAAAATGGGACACCCTGTACAACCGGTTCAACATCTTCAAGAAGGTGATTATGTCGTAAGGGGTGACTGGATTTAACAAAATCGAGGCCTACATAAATACATTTTATTTAGCGATGAAGCTCAGTTTAACCGCGAGGGAATCAGTAACTGTCACAAACAACATGTGGATCAGATGAAAATCCTCATGCCAGGATTAAATAAAATTTTCAACATCGATTCAGTATTAATGTATGGTGTGGAATGCTCAACGACCAGTTATTTGGTCGTTTTGTATTGCGTCTTACTGGAGATGGCTATTTACGGTTTTTGGAAGGCCATTTAACACACATGTTGCATCATGTTCCGCTGATTGGTCGACACCGAATGTTCTTTCAACACGATGGAGCCCAGTCTAATTTTAGTCGCCGGGTGCGTAAGCTTGGCGACCAAGATCACCAGACCTAAACCCATTGGATAATTGCCTCTGGGGATGAATGAAATCTCTTTTATAAGAAACACGAGTATAAATCGTGAAAGGAATCCATAATCGAATTTTTAATGCTGCAAATATTATTATAAATAATCTTCAAGCAATTCAACGCGCAACACGAGTGATTAACAATCGTGCTGCAGCTTATATTGGGTTGGTAGGGGTATTTTCGAGAATTATTAATGAAATTTTGTTCTTTTACTAGTATTTGTTTGTGTTGCTTTTGAAGTTAAAATTAGTTACAAAAACCTTAAGAACTGATTGTTTCAAAGACGGTTAAAAATCGGATTAAAACATATTGGTTAATTTATCTAATTTTAACCTTCTAAACATGTTCCAAAATATTTCTTTTTGCTCTCGAAACACCATGTATAGCACTGGATAAAACTTAACAATACTTTAATTTTTAATCGATAGGTTGAAACACGGGATGTGTGCTAGGTTACCCAGGGTTGTTTTCCTTTGGGTGTAATATCACGTAAACTTGGCTCTGTTACTGTTGTTATTTCACCTAAGTCAAGCTCCACCTATGTTATGGCGTATACTGGTTAAGCAAATAGGTATTGGAATATCGGCCAGTGAAGCAATAACAAAGTATGTAGAGGACTAATCCAATTAGAAAAGTTTACACGCGGGTATTCCCGTTAGACTGTCTCTTTTCCTTACATTGCTTATGTGTTAAGTTATTTAACTGAACCGGTATTTTTGGAGTTGTTGTTAACTTTACCTGATTAAATCGTTGTTTATTTTGGAAAAAACCTGCTATACATAATATTTTGTGCAGTGTAAATTGTAGAATTATGTAAACCTTTTTGAGTGCACACGGGATATAATATAGCACTTTTCAATTAAAATAATGTTTAAATAAGATTTTTTGATTTTTGCTGTAAAAATGTTTTATAATTCTTTTATACAGTCTTCTGATTAGAACAAATTCATGTGCTATATTTTCCCATACGATCATTTGCCCTTATTTGTTTGTTTTACCACCCTTTCGGGGTCATCCCACCCAGGTTTCGACTGTCGCCCTCTCTAGGTGGTGCACTGCAGCCTAAAGGCTTATTGTACCCTGACTCCTGCTCCTTCTTATTCACACACCATTCATGCCATAACTCGGATGGTTGCTGCTTGGTCTTTTACGCCCGTCTGCAGAACACCGCATGTCGTTGCCCAAAAGTGACAAATCACCCATCCAAGTCCGGTCGACCCGCATAAGCAAGCCACAAGTGCGATCATTTGCCCTTGGTTATTTTTTTATCTTTGGACAAACCACGAAGGCTAAAAGCCTAAATACTAACGTACCGTGGGTGTCTTAAGCGAGGTAAGAGGGAGTTTGTTGACAAGGGACTTAAATACTTGAAGATTTGGGGGAAAGGAAAGACCCTTGCAAGCAGCAGGTCCACATTCTAGAAACTCTAGGAATAAAAGAACCAACAAAGTGGGAAGTTCGACGCCTGTCCAGTTGGACCGTATAGGGATGCATACGGTTCAAATCAACATTTCGTAAAGGTAAAAGATTTATGAAAAAAAGTTACAAACTATTAAACAATTCAAACAGAGCTTAAGTTAAAGTATTCTGACCATGTATAAAACAGCATACATTAGGTAATAAGGTTCAGTTAACAACAAGATAAAAAAGTAAACCAATTATTTAATTAAACCCTATCTGAGAATTTCAAGGTTCGAAACTGCGAGTTAAGCAATTTTCTTGGTTAAAATAGTAATTATAAAACAAATATGGGTTAGCTGTGTATCGCTAGCAAAAACAAATAACCAGCAATTTAGTATTTAAACACAGGACAATTTTGGAAAAAGAAACCTGACTCTAAAATTCTGGCTGTTCTCATTGTCGACTGCTACAGATTAAAATAGGGGGAAGTACGTTTTGTATATTATAAGCTCGTAGAATTGTACTTTTATTTGGTTTAACATCTAATTTTTTTTTATTTAATTTTTAATTTAAAACCCTAAATACAATATAATACATAAAAGCATTTCTCAAAAATCTAATATTAAATAGGATGTCTTTTGGTTTTTTTATGCAGCTGCAATATTAAAACACCAATATGCGTTTATTCAAAGCAATCAAATAGGCTCTTAAACGTCAATATTTCAATATAACCACTTTTTTAATTGATTCTTTTGAACTATAAGTGTGACTCTATTAGACCCTGTATGTCTACTTTTATCATTCTTATCTAAGAAAAATTACAATTTATACAGCTTTGTAAAATCATTTCTAACTTTTGCCCTTTGTACTTTTCCTGTATGAGTCTTATACGGAATTTCTTTTCTTATCCACAACGGAGCCCGAATTTTGTTTTTCTCCGAAAGTTTTTCGTTTGCATAAATCTTAATTTCTTCTTCATTTGCCTCAACATCTTCTTTGAGCGCCACAATCGCTGCCGCATGATTCCTGTCTTTCTCATGATAAATATTAAAAGCGACTGCTTCTTTTACAGCTGGATGGCTTAGCAATACTCTTTCGATCTCCAGAGGACTTACTTGGTATGTCTTGTACTTAAATGTATCGTTGATTCGGTCAGTAACATACAAATACTCGTCGTCGTCGAAATACCCTAGATCACCTGTTTTAAGAAAACCGTCTTCGTCATATGGGGATTTAACTAGGTTTTGACATTTTTGATGGTAACCTTTCATCATGTACGGACTTTTGACTAAAATTTCTCCCGTTTCTTTGGGGGAAGAATGGTACCCTTTTCTACATCTACAATCTAAAAATATATTATGATAAGATGTGGTTGGTATGTAAGTAAAGCCTAAAAGAATCATGTAACCGTTTATATTAGAAACAAGTTCTTTTACATCCTTTGCAAAAATGAAATTTACTGCGATTTTTAATTTTATTTTTATGTAAAAACTCGTTATCTACCATACACATTGAGTAAGAGTACATCGTAACAATCGAATCCGATTGAATGGCCCGCATACTGTGCTCTTTGTCCTAGAATTTATCGGATGCAGATAATATGGATCTAAATCCTTTTAAAATTGACAAAGAAAAGAATATACAATGACAAAGTTAGCAAACAAATAAAAATAAACTTCTAACCTAATTTGTGCGGTATTTTTTAATTAATTTCATTTAACTAAAAAAGACAAAATAAAAAAGATATAATAATAACGCAAACCACTAAAGAAACACTATCACAATATTTTAGCAAATATTTAAGGTTATTTTATTTTCCACTATTTCGTTTCTACATTTATAAGCTGTTGTACTTAACTGTCATTTTTCAAGCCTTTTTCAAAACCGTGTATATCGTACAAATAGAACCCACGATCGCATTGAACTTAATTCAAATCGCTTGAAAAACAGGTTTAACTTATGGCGTTCAATCATAGCCGTTCAGTTCAATCTTTCGTTACCCAATCGAAAACGTCCATATCGCAATTTTTTTATCGGATTCAGTTTTATCTAATTGGTTGAATCGGATTTAGTATAACTATATACACTTACTCATTGAATACAGTTGTATTATGTACAGGGCATTCCATTTAAGAGGCATATTGTTTTAACATTTTCCGTATTTATTAGAAAATTCAAGATAGTCAGTGTATGTATTTTAGCTCAGAGAATGTAAAAATTACAATACAAAGAAACAGTTGCATGAAAAACAAGACTTACGCCATACATGTTGCGTTTTTAAAATGAAACACCCTATTTATTGTTGAATTCTTGGATTCTATGGTCAATTTTGTAAGATTCTATTAATAAGTGAACTACCTTTAAGTCGATTTTCAACTGTTTTTGTGTTATTCACTCTTAAATAATCACATTTTTGACTTATAATATTTAATTAAATATAAGAATATAAAATAAAGGTTATGCAGGTTTAATACTTAATTAGTCATTAAAATTTTTACCGTTTGGTAGATTTTATATTAGTTTTTTTTTTAAATAAATTATTCTTTAGATAAGATTAAAAGAACTACAGATAATAACGCTATATTATAGTAGAGGGGCTCACAATGCTAAATGGGGATTTACATGAGCGTCATAGAGACCTATTGGCTTGCAAAGCTTAAATGATCAGAAGAAAAAAATGTTATATAATGTTTACCTTTTCATCGGTGGGGAAAGTGGCTATAGACTTTGAAATATGTCAAAAAATACTAATATTATTTCGGCTTGTGGAAATCGTGTCTGGTTGTATTGGATTATATATTTTTCGTTATCCCTGAATTATTTTCTCTAAAATAAATAACAGCCATGATCGAAAATGTTAATCTGACGTTTTTTCTGTAGCCCTCTGCTTCCTTTACGTCACTCTCAAACAGTCAGATTAGTGGAATATACCCTGTTTTGCATGTAATTAACCTATCTTAATCTGACTCGCTCGACAATTTCTGATGGATATATTTTTGTTTTTATAATCGCCCCTGTATACGGTGGAGGTACTTAACCAGGTACAAGGTATCCTCTGGTATATTAATCTGCCGCGCTGTAGTAACCCCGAAATCCCCACTTGGGCTCCCCCTACCATTACAAGTCTCAGGAAATAGTTGCAAACCAAAAGAAGAATATGAAAAACTAAAATAAAATCTAAGTAATAAAAATTTTACCTAAATTTTATATCAATTTACTTACTTAATTAAATAATATAAGTCAAAAACTCGTCAATAACTTTAAAAAAGTTAGAGATAGACATATAGTACCCTTATTGAAAAACACTTAGATTTCACATTAGAATCCAAAAATGTAATAATAAATGAAGTGAAAATTTCATTTAAAAAAATGCAACATTTAAGGCGTTAGTTTTTTGGTTTTTATACAATTGTTTTTTTATCACCATTTTCAAATTGCCTAAATTGATTTTTTTTCAAATACCCTGTACACGTACAGGGTTTTTATTTATATTTTGCCACCCATTTTTAACTATAACCAAAGAATACCAACCCATAGAACCCACAAGTGAGATTTCAGCGTACCCTAAAAATTTTAGTAACTACTCTGACCAACAGATGGCGAACAGTAGTACGATGTCGCTTTGCTAATACGATTACCATCAGAAATTGATAGCAGTCGCTAACGAGCAGTCGGCCCGATCAGTTAGAGTGAGGATATACACAAAATTTAATAAAAATAAAATCCCCTGTAAATGGTAGTATCCATAAGATTATTACATTTATGATTTCAGAATAGGATATATCGATGGGTTTTTGACAAAACATCGTAAGCGACATTCGTCAGTTTTACGGGAAACGTTTTTTTTCATTGAGTTATTTTTAAAACAAAGTTGGTCATTTTTTTGTACATACATTAGTGCACGGCTTTATTTCAGACGAAAGATATGTTCTATATTGGTTCGGCGGTTCATTTAATTAATGGTAGTTATTTGGGTATCTACACGCCAAAAAATAAATTAAAAGTAGCTAAAAAAACCAAAAAAAAAAAAAAATAAAGCAAGTAAATAGAGAACTAAAAATCGACGTTTTGGTGGCAAGTCTGCCACCCTTGTCCTATATAAACTGAATAAAAATAAAAAAATTAAAAATTAACTATTATTTAGGTTTAGAATTTTAAAATTTTTAGCTTGTTTTTAGAGATTCTGAAAATTTTGACATTAAATGTCAAATATGTTTGTTTTGTAATTCAAATTAAGAAGAAATCTAAAATAAAAACATTCAGATCTCGGTTTATCTTTAAAAACAACGCGATGGGACGAAAAAATCGTTTCCCGTAATATTGGCGAATGTCGCTTACGATGTTTTGTCAAAAACCCATTGATATATCCTATTCTGAAATCATAAATTTAATAATCTTATGGATACTGGGTCCATTTATCGGGGATTTTATTTTTATTAAATTTTACGTATATCCTCACTCTAACTGATCGGGCCGACTGCTCGTCAGCGACTGCTATCAATTTCTGATGGTAATCCTATTAGCAAAGAGACATCGTACTACTTTCGCCATGTGTTGGTCAGGGTAGGTACTAAAATTTTTAGGGTACGCTGAAATCTCACTTGTGGAAGTTCTATGGATTGGTATTCTTTGCTATAACCAAAAAGAACAGAAAAAAGTCCTGTATAAAAGTCTCGTACCTTTTTATCTGTTATCTTTAGAGCATAAAAAGAAACAAATGAACATCAAAAACTCAAGAAAAATAAAGAGTTAAACTTTTTTATGAGATACCCTGTATATTATGTCACCATTAAAAGGTCTTTTAATAACCTCTACAAAATATTTACATTTCATTAATCTGTCTTTATTAGTTTCGGAAATATGGCCATTTAAATCTGGATATAATTTCCATTTCATCTACAGTCTCACGTTACCGCGCGCCGGTAGATGGGTATAATGAATATTATATCTACTATTTTCAGATTGAAGTAGTCATATTTCGAAACTATTAATTATAGATATACTAAATGTGGTATTTAAGCTTTTAAAAGGCCTTTTTAATGGTGACATAAGATACAGGATGTTCTATTTAAAAAAAAGTTTACCTTTTAATTTTTCTTAAGTTTTCGATGTTCATTTGTCTCTTTTATGCTCAAAAGATAATAGATAAAAAGCTTTTTTTCCTTCTTGGTTTAAGTTAAAAGTGGGTGGCAAAATAGGTTCGCCCGTTTAATAAAGAAGCCATTAACTTCATCATTATCTGCGTGAAATCTCCTGTTCTCTCTTTTAATCGCGGAGGTCGAGGAAGTAACAGGAGATTTCGCGGCAGGTAATGATGATGTCGGTGGCATCTTTACTAAACGAGCGGACCCTACATAAACAAAAAATACTTACTTTGACTTAAACATCAGGTAGAATTTTTCCAGAAGCTAAAATTTTCTCTTCATAAGCTTTAGTATCTCTCAAATCAAAAGCAGAAACAGCTGCACATTCACTGGATCCATATCCAACAGTAATTTTGGTCTTTGGAAGAATATCCCTGACTTTTTGAAGTTGAGAAGGATGCATGGGAGAACCTCCTATTATAATTGAGTAAAGAGAGGAAAGATCGTACTTTTCTATCGTTTCTCGGGGAAGATTAGTTATGTCGTAAGTGTATGTATTGGACATAAAGGCAAAGGAGATCTAAAATTGTAAAAATAAATTAAATCGAATAATTAAAGCGGCGGCGGCGGTTCAAATAAAACAAACAACAACAAACAATATTTTTTTTAACCAGAACCGTTCGTAGTACGGAATACCAAAAATATTAAGAAATCAAATAAACCCCAAAATAAGTAAGTATTTCAAAATTCATAGTGATTCAAAGTTAAAACAGTTACGTACTTTTTTTTCTTCAAAAAAATTCAATACAAATCTTGTTCGAACGCCAATGGTAATGTTTTTTTAATCTTTACAGAAAAAAATGTAGGGTAATTATCAGAATTATCAAATTTGCGGTTCAGGTAAAACTAAACAGACAGCAGACACCAGCAAACAATTTGTTATAAGGCTGTGACTAATTTGTTAGAACTTTTCCTTATGTCAGTGACAACATTCATTTTACAGGTGCCTGTTTGGTTTTACCTGAACCAAAAATTTGGTAATTGTATAAATATATTTAATTGAATAACTCAAGATTCGCTTATTAAAATTCTTTGAAACTTAGCACGAGGGTTTTTAGATTGGTTTCTACAAAAAGTTAACTTACTTTTTTTTGTAAAATGTACAGAAAAGGCAATAATAAACCCCTTAAAATTTACATGGGATTTCCTATGTTCCGCTCGGCGACGCACCACCTCGTATATGGAATTTTATCTCTCCTGATAAAATGTATGTTACAATGTTGTTCGAGCCGACGCGACGCGACGCTTCAATTATTATTAGAGATCTTTTACTTTTAAACCTCTCTTTAAAAGCAAAAGAGTTCTAAATTTGTTTCCTATGTAATTTTTTTTTGTTCTCGTTGCGGACCAGTAGGTACTTTTTTTAGAATAACAGAGATTTAAGGTACTCTCAAACAAACGCGAACCGCGGGAGCGGGAAGGTAGGGATACGAGAACAAACACACTACTGTCACAAATTATCAGAATACTGTGGTATATCGCGCGACTAGACTCTACCTAGCAGCGAGAGAAACAAACGTGGGACCGCGGGATTGATATATATATATATATATATATATATATATATATATATATATATATATATATATATATATATATATATATATATATATATCTATCTTCAATAATATTTTTTTATGACAAAAGAATTATTTTTAATGACAAACAAATTATTTATTTTTTTATATTCTCAATTTTATTAAAAAAAAAAAACTTTAAGTTAAAATTGAAAACTCGGTCCAAGATAAAAGAATAATAATTCTAAGTTACCTTATAAAATTAAAAGATAATCCTATGTAGTCACTTAGCACAAACAACCGCAAGATACTAGGATTTAACTGGACCGAGAGCAAACTTGATTAAAACTAAAAGTGTTATATCCAAATCAGACACCAAGAGACCTATCAAATTCAAGATTTTGCTAAGAGAGGGATATGTAACTTATACATAATGGAATTTTAATGTTAATTGTTGAATGCAATTAAGTAATTAAAATGCTTTTAAGGAATCCATAAATCTGGATTTTTTGAAAAATAATTGATTTTTGACAGATTAAGGCCAAATTCCAACACCTGAATTCAATAACTATTAATCATAAGTAATTGAGAAAATCACTTAGTTGGTTAATGGAAGTGGTCTATTTAAGCATTTTGTGACCAACGAAGAGCAGTCAGTTCCTATCCAAACTTCGTGCGGCTTAAGTCAGTTCTTATCCAAAGTTCGTGCGGTTTAACTGAGTAGTTCTCACCCAAATTTCGTTCTTGCCACCATCCGATGGTACATGGTGCCATCGGATGGTACATGTCAGTTAGTTAAAATAGTAGTCAATTCCAAGTCAACTTATTTCCAACAGTCGTGCGGTTTAAGTCCGAAGTTATTGCAGTTCTAGAGTATTGGCTAAGAAAAATAGCAAAAATAGTGTGTGAGTGAATTCAAAAGTGATGGTGATTTCTTTTGGCTGAAAGAATAATTTAATCTAGAAAAATCAAAGAAAAGTAAGCGTAGCGCGGCATTTAAATTTTTTTGTTAGAAAATAAGTGTTTTTAAGAGCATTTTTGACTAGCAAGATTTTTCTTATAACTGATTATAACTTTGGTGGCTCCAAATTTTTATTGTGTTAATAAATTAAATTTAACAAAGTGACTTGGTGGTTTAACTAAAAAATAATAATAAAAAGAACCTTTTCGATAAGACAAAAAGTGAAAATTAAAAGATCAAAATTTTCATTTTAGAACTTGTATTTTTTTTTAAATAAATAAAAATAATAAAAATAAATTAAATAATTATTCTATCAATACCAAATATTTTAATAGCAAATAAAAACGCTATATCATAAAATTGGATCCCGGATAAATGTAAATAAAATTGTAGCACGGATTTTGAGGGGTTTTGAATGGGATAGCACTACACCGTGCGACTAACCGCTTCCTAACCGCGAAATTATTTTGGTTCGCTGCATGCACGGTTTTTCGCGTACCGCGAACACTCGTTTAGTTTTTAGTGTTATTTTTATTTGGTTTTGACAGTTTTCAAAGTCTCAAGAAAACTAAACATAGAAACTAATAGAATTAGTGGACAACTATCCTATTATTTATGATCTTTCGCACTCTGATTATAGGAATATAAGGAAAAAAGACAAAGTTTTGAAAGAAATCGGATTGGATTGGCACTGTGGCGCTCATTACAAATCTAAATGATTTTTAACCTTATTTTCACTATATCCCCCTTCTTTTCCTAATTGCGGTAAGAAAATTTAAGAGCGTATTTCTAAGCCAATTTTATATAAAAAGTTTATATAAACATAGGTCCTCAAATTTTTTGTTCTAAAGATACTAAGATTTCTTTTGAACACTGAAAAGTTGGAAAAATAGTCAGTGGCGTACATTTTTTTGTCAATAATATTAGCTAAGGTGCATCTTACACTCCATTGATCTCAGTAATTAAAATTAAGGTAGGAATAAAATTTACCTTCTATTACAACCAATACCACAGCCATATTTTATTAAAATCGGATAAGTAATTTTCAAGATATTACTAAAAACCGTTTTTTTAAAGGTTAACACCCTGTATCTTGAAAACAGAGTTATTTAAAAACTATGTTTATATATTTTTTCATAAAATCAGTTCAGAAATAAGCTCCTAAATTTTCTTACTGCAATTCTAAAACACCCTGTATAATTTGTATCTACATAACAAATACAGGGTGTAACTAAATAAGTGTAAAATATTTAAGGAGGTGATTTCTCATTGAAAAATATGAAAAAAGTTCCTATAAACAAAGGTCCGAAAATGCATGGTTTCTAAGATACAGGGTGTCCAACATTTGTTCAAAATTCACCTTCTTTAATCTTCAGTTGACCTTCACTTTTTAATGTCATTAGATAGTCCTTAAAAAGTTTAGATAGGAAAGTAAAATTAATTTTGCTCTATCTTTAACTGTTTTTGCTCAGTAAATCGTCAAAATTCAAAAATTCTGTCCCAAGAAACATGCAATAAAGTGGTTTTTATTTTTTTCTCGAAAACGAAGCAAGACACAAAAAAATTTCAAGTAATAAAAAAGTTGTATTTTCAGTTGCTTATTCTAAAAAAAAGTTACAAAAAGTCAGTGGCGTACATTTTTTTACAATTATTTTCGATAAGATGTCCCGTGAGACGCCACTGGACTTAATAATTTTAATTTAATTATGCCTAACTTTGGCCCTTATTACTAGAAATAACAATGAAAAATTTCAAGAAAATCGGTTACAGGGTATTCAAGATAATTACAAAAACCTATTTTATTTAAAAAGTTTAACACCCTGTATCTTGGAAAGTATGCATTTTCGGACCCATGTTTATAGGAACTTTTTTCATATTTTTCAATGAGGAATCACCTCCTTAAATGTTTTACACTTATTTAGTTACACCCTGTATATAAGCCTCATCTAATAAACTGTCATACATTTTAGGTTTGAAAGACTGTGTCAAATAATAAAAGACAAAATGTACTTTTTTTTCCCGTTTAATTTTCCGCGACAGTGTGATTGCCCTGTTCCCGCATTTCTGCTTTCGCGTTCACGCTACCGTTCACGCTTCCGCGGTCCCGCGTTGGTTTGAGAGTACCTTTAAACTGGTGCAAAGTAGATTTCTTTGTCCATTTCTTTAACTATGGAATATTCTTTAATAGTTTAAGTTAATCTTATTTTTCAGAATACGTAATATTTTCATGTTTAGTAAAAATGTTTGATAGATTATATTTTTTAAATTTACTATATCTATGTATTTATTATTTCGCCACTGACCTTGTACTTTTCAATAATTTCTAAAAGGTTTATGGCACTGATCTTAGGAGCTATAACTTTGGTTCCTCCATGGACAAGAGTGACTCCCGTCAACATAATGGCGGATATCCAGTAAAGGGAGGCGAAATGTGTAATTACATCAGGTTTTAAATTGTCTATTTCACTAAAATGTGGTAATTTAGTAACATGGTATAGTTAAGAACGTATTTATTTTATTCTGAAAGCGATGCCGCCAAGTACACAAAAAATGATAAAGTAAACAAACCTTTTTGAAACCACTTAGCCTCTGACAGAGCCTGATTACATATTTTTAAGATAAATAAATAAAAATACGAAAACACGTATCACGTACTTAAAAACATTCTCTTATTTCGTCTCTGGCGTACCTTAAAACCTGTAACGCGTGGCGTAGTCGTCGGGTTAAATATTATTTGCTGCAATAAATCATTGTTCACAAAAGGGTTTATATACTTGGCGGCATCGCTTTCAGAATAAAATAAATATGGGTCTAACTATATACAGAATGTACGTATGTGGACGCTAACGGTATAAAATCAAGCCTAAGCTAGATTTTCGGTAAACTTTGCAGTTTTGTCGCAATGGTAAGCATTTTTTAGCGTAATTGCGGTTTAGGTATAAGTTTTAAAAATAAACTGCGGGCAACCTGGCTTAATCTTCTAAGCGATTTTGACCATTTTTGCATAAGGAAAAAATAGTTTAATCAGCTACTAATTTAATATTTTATATAATATTTTATATAATTATATTATATAATTATATAATATTTAATATATTATATAATTTCTTTAATGCCCCCTCATCCTTTAATTTTTGCACAAATCAATTTAAAAACTTAAAACTTTGGAACATGAAATTAATGCATAAATAATATTGGTCATATTTCCAAAACCAATAAAGTTAGATGTACTTAATGTGGTATTTTCTTAAAGCTCTTTTAAAGATCTTTTTAATGGTAATGTAATATACAGGGTGTCTCATTAAACAAAAATGCATATTTTTTTCTACTCTGTATGTTATCACCAGGACCACCATTAAAGAGATCTTTTAAAGAGCCTTAAGAAAATACCACATTAAGTACATCTAACTTTGCTAAACTTATATTTTTTGGGCTATTCGGCCGTCGTCAAAGATTCTGTTTCCTTGGAATAGCCCAAATAAGTTTAGCAGAAGATGGCCGCAAAAGCCTTATACAGTACATCTAACTTTATTGGTTTCGGAAATATGACCATTCCAATGAGGTATTTAAGTAAATTTTAAAGTACCGCCATTTTGTTTTGTTTGTTAGGTGATGATATTGACTTTATATTTTAGGGTTATAAAGTACATGTCAGGAACTTTAAAATGATGTACCACAAGACCTTTCTAGTAAACTTTTTTTCCAAGATGGCGCCCAGCCGCCATCTTGTAATTTTTGTCTGTTAATTTCACTTTGAAATATACTATTTATGCATCTATTTTATATTCCAAAATTATACTTTTCTAAATTGAATCGATAAAAAAATAAAAGTGGGGACTTTATTGTGTTATTTTTAGGTTAGTGTTTTGAGTATATGAGCTATAACATCTATAAAAAAGAATTTTTAGTTTTGGGTGTATTTGCATACAATGATTTTAAACCTGTAAAAATGTATAATTTCTGGGTAAAATTCAGATATTAGGTATTGCCAGGTCACCTGCGAAATATTATTGTTTATCGTTTTTATCATTTAATTCCCTTTTTTTAAGAATAATTTGATTCAATTTATTAAATATATACTTACTCGACCAAACACTTAAATCCATATAAAACTCCATAATGAGATAAGGCAACTGGTTTAGGTACACTTGTAGTACCACTCGTAAATACGTAAAGTGCCACATCGGAAGTATCCTGTGGATAAGGTTGAAATTCATTTTCATCTGGGCTAGGCTTTGAAATATCTTCTATAAGTATATTTCCTCCATCATTTTCCTTTGATCCACCAATAGTAAAAACTTTATATCCGTAGTTAGTTTAGCTTCAACAACTGCTCTTTTACCGTTTCGGAAGATTTTGCTTCTACAAAAATATTGTAAATAATTACAATTTTGTGAAAATATCTGTTATTTTACATAGCAAGGTTTGTTACTAACGTCAAGCGCCTACCCTAGCATTTTTTCTTTATCTCTGGATAAACCACGAAGGCTAAAAGCCTTAATACTAAAGTACCGTGGGTGTCTTAAGCGAGAAAAGAGGCATTTTGTTGACACGGGACTTAAATACTTGAAGATTTGGGGGAAGGAAAGACCTCCGCGTGCAGCAGGTTCCATATTCTAGAAACTCTAGGGATAAAGAACGAACAAAGTTCGAGGCCTAGAGGCCCTGAGTTAGACCGTATAGGGATGCATACGCGCGACACCACGAGTTTCTTAGGTGGGAACCGTGAGTGGAGGAACTATACTGGACAATTCTTCAGAGCAGAAGCCATGGAAGTAGACCTATAAAAAGCGATAAATCCCCACAGCCCGACGATGGGCAAGAAAGGGAAGCCTTTCTGTAAGTGAAGGATCATTAATGAGACGAATAGCTCTTCTTTGAATAGAATCAAGAATGCTTAGGGTTGTGGGGGACGCCATGCCCCAGATATGAAAACAATATTCCAAGGGAGGTCGGCTTTGGGACACATACAAAGTGTGTAAATTAGAAGAGGAAAAATACTTTTTGGCTCGAAAGAGAAATCCAAGCTTTTTGAAGCTGCCGTGGCTATAGATACAGTGAGTTTATGCCAGTTAAGGTTACTTTTAAATGTGACGCCTACAAGATTGAAGGTGTCCATGCTCTGTAAAACTTGGCCGCTCATAAGTAGAGGATGAGTATTTGGTGACTCTTTTTGTGACAAGGAATATGATTGTGTTTTTGGATGCATTAAAATGGACGTGATGTTTGGCGCCCCATTCCATTATAAAGTTAAGATCCTGCGAAAGAGATATCTGCATCGCTCTGCGTTTGTTTTCCAAATCAGGTTTAGTGATGGGTTTAGGAACCTGAAAACTGAAGTGAAGGGTACTATCGTCGGCGAAACTATGAATGGAATTAGTTGTGGACGAGAGAAGGTCGTTGATATAAAGAAGAAACAATGTTGGTGCCAGAACTGAGCCTCGATAAATATTAATTAGGGTATAGTACTAATTAGAATAATTATTTAAAAAAAATGAACCGACTTCAAAAAATAAGTGAAAGTCACTAAAAAATCGAAAATAAAAAAAATAAATAAAAAAATAAAGTCGATTAGGAATTCAAATTAAGGAGCACAGTGTTGCAATTTGGTCAAACAGCTGATAAAAATGGGTATCTGTTTAATTTGGTAAAGAATATTTACATTAATTACTTGATTAGTTATTAAATTTCACGAAAAATATTAGGCATCATTGTCTGACAACCTAAATAACAAAAAGCAGTGTTTGAGAAACTTTATATATAACCATAAAGCGTAAGTTCTTCGTTATTTAGACTTGAACTGCAGGGGCTCTTTCAGATTCGACAAAATTGGGGTAAACTTTACCCCAACCTTGACCTTGGCAAACGAATTTGTGCCTTATGTTTAGTTTTGATAAGGTCTTGCTTATTGCGCATGTCTTCATATGTGCATGTCGGGCAATTACCGGGCGCCGATTCTGAATGCGCCCCAGATAAACCAAAACTGACTTACTGACTGACTACGCACGTTTTGCTTCATTGCTGAATTTTTAACGAAATCCATGATGGCAATCACTTAAACGCTTAACACTAGTTGTAGACTAACTATTTTCTTATTTTTTTATTACATTTATCTCATAAATTATAAAAGTTCTTTTAAAAATAGACTATTAACTGCAACAACAAAAAGCAAAACCTGATTATGAAATGTCATTATGTTTTAAATTTGCAGCTGCAACGTTGCCAAGTCCCGTAATTTTAGTTTTCAATAGCATATGGCATAAAAGTATAAAATCTTTTGTTTATTTAGCTATTAACATTGAGTAACTGAGCACATATATGTCACTACCCGACTACTTTTTTTATTTTTTCTTATTATTTTTAACTTTTTTAAAAAATTATTATTTTTAGCTTTTAGTTTCTTATTATTACAATTAAATCGGTAAATATTTACCAAAAACACTACTAGTACCTCTTTAAGCTGTTAGTTTAAGTTTCTAACGATATATAGGCTTTTGACAGCAATAAAGGTTTTATTAAGGAATTTAAAAAAATATTTAACTAACCAGAACTAACCTTGATCCAAACCTATACACTGTCTATAGTTCCTTATATTTTTATCAAAAGCTTACAAATCGATGCACAGGGGCTGCAATCAATCGATACACACGGAGCTGCAGCTATCCGTTTGTCTTTAGTTCCGTGCAAAGGATTAATTTTACCTCAAGGTTATCGATTCTGAATGCGCGCTTGATCTTTCCTACGTATATCAGAGAGAAAATAATAACCTTTCTCTGGGACCACCGCGAAAGTGCACTCTTTTAAATAAAAATAATTTTTAAAATCGGTTCACAAACATTAAAGTAATCGCGTAACATAAACACATAAAAACATACGCGGGAATTGTAAACCTCCTTCTTTGGTTGGTAAAAAGTGTAAATTTTACCCCAAGGTTGTCGATTCTGAATGCTCCCTGATCTCATTTTTTTGCTTTTTGGACATATGCCTATCTAGAATCAGCTTTGTCGCAAAAACTGGAGTCCGCCTTGCCGAAAAATAGGTCTAGTACCTTTCTCCCTCGCGATCCAGACTTTATTTTTTTATGGGACCACCGCGAAAGTGCCTTCTTTAAATAAAAAATAATTTTTAAAATCGGCCACAAACGCCAGAGTAATCGAGAAAAATACGCACAAAAAAACCATACGTGGCGAATTGAGAACCTCCTCGTTTTTGAAGTCGATTGAAAATATTATGAACAATTTCTTTTAAAACATGGTGCAATGGCAGCAGTCTCGAAAAAAAAAAGGTGATTTGAGGTGGTCATCATATCTCGGTTCTGGATTTTGTGAAATTATAGAAAGTAAATTCGTTTCTTAGATAATCGCTTGTCCCCAGGTGACGCTGAGAGAGTTTTTTGAAATTTTTGGAAAGAACTGTGTAAAAATTACAAATATTGATAAGTTAAAAAAACTATTTAGCGTTACCTCAAAAATTATGTAAAGGATCGGTGCCGTAGTTTTTAAGTTATGATGATCACCCACTTTAAAAACGTGAGTTGTGGGAAAAATCTCTTTAAAGTTCTGAACACTAAAAAATGTAGAATAAATCATACAACTCACCTGTAAAAATGATCTTAGGCGTAGTATACCGTAAAGCTGAAGCCATTTCTACAACCGATTCCTGAGGATCTATAGAAGCGACTTCTCCACCCAGGAATATCGTTGCTAAAATTGGAATAATGTTATGGATGGTGTTCTCCGAGCATACCATGGTGGTGTCTCCTGGTTGCAGTAGTTTATTATCTCGTAGTGCACATGCCAGTCGTACTGCCCGAAGTTTTGCTTCATTATACGTTTCAGCCTTTCCTGTATCTGCCTCAATCTAAAAACACCTGCTAAACTTTTCTACTCATTTAAGGCATTTTTTGTGGTAAGACGATTTAAAACATTTTAAAACATTTGAATACCTATCTCTATCTAACTCTTATATTTATATTTCCATTTCAAATGCGGTTTGAACCACTCCGGTAAATACGGTTAACACGAAAAATGACTTTGGACTGATTTTAATTTTTAAATTTTATTATACAGGGTGTTCATTTAAAAACTAACCACTTAAGTTATCTGTGAAAAGAGACAGTATTGAAAAAATCGCCGAAACACGTTAAGATTAAGGGGGAATCTTTTACAAAAAATTGGATGGTGCTCCTTCAACCCCTTAATCCCCATGGCCTCCAACTCAAAATTTTTAAATAAGAAGGAGAATCGAGTGATACATCATTTTAAAACTCCTGACGAGTACTTTATAACCCTAGAATATAAGGCCAATATTGCTACTAAAACTACTACAAAATGACGATACTTTAAAAATTACTAAAATACCCGATTGGGATGGCCCAATTTCCGAAACTAATAAAGTTAGATGTACTTAATGTGGTATTTTCTTATAGCTCTTTTTAAAAATATTTTTAATGGTGATAGTAGTGATATTAAAGAGGGTAGGATTAAAAGTGTATATTTTTTTAATAAAGCCCTGTATGATATACTACCAATAAAAAGATCTTTAAAAGAGGTAAGAAGTACTTCATTAAGTACATCTTACTTTATTAGTTTCGGAAATATTGCCATCTTCATTGGGCGTTTGGATAATTTTTAAACTACCGCCATTTTGTAGTAGCTGAAGATATTGACCTTATATTCTGAGATAGTAGCTAAAGATATTGACCTTATATTCATGAGACTTATAAAGTAAATAATGTATTACTTTACCCCCTTTTTACTTAATAAATTTTTAGGTTGGTGGCCCTGGAGTGCGTTTATAAATAAAATGTAAAGTAATCCTTGTACTCTGTAATGGAATCAAAATGACATTTCGAAATGTATTACATTGTAAAAGCAATTTTTGAATGCTACTCAGTAAATTAAATGTAAATCTTCCTTGTAACGCATGTAAAGGAAAATAATTAAAGATGTTTATTTATTTATTTATAAACTAATATAAATTACAATTTTAATATACTATAAATAAATTTATAAAGAAATCAATACTTATTAATGCATTACATTTTAAAAAAACCTGTATGTTTGTGTTTGTATAAAGATATTCTTATTTTGAATTTGAAAAAGTTTGTAGGTATTTTGTGGTTTGGAGAAAAATTAGTAGCTAAATAAAAAGAGCTTAAAAATGAACAAAGTTGTTCTGACAACCATAGTAGCATCAGTAAAATATTTTTTGTTTCTTTTTAAAAACTTTTAAATCTAAAAATTATAAAATTTTCGTTTGTTTTCTATTCTTTTAAGAGACAAATATAAAATGCGCAAAATCGGTAAATTGTTACCGCGCTTGTGAGCACGGTAAAGAATGTAATACAGAGTTACATTTCCAGACTATTTTTGAACGCTGTAAGACAGAAAGCAGTGTAATAAATAATACATTTAGGAACGACCTCTGCAACAGAAATGTAAGAAATGTGTAGTTTGTAATGATTTATGAACGTAACCCTGGTGGTTAAGAGGTTGAGTCCATTTTTTTATTGTTTCCGCTGAATAAATATACTATATTGACGTATTTCGGCGATTTTCTCAAATTTGTCTCTTTTCGCAGATAACTTAAGGTGGTAAGTTTTTAAATGAAAACCCTGTATCTAAAGCACTGCTTTAAATATATTGCATTCAAAATTATTTTTATATATTGATTGGCCATATTACCATAAATATTAAGGATACATTAATCAAATGATATATTTTTAAATTCTTTGGAAGGCATTTTGTCTTTTGGTCTTCTCGTAATAAAAATAAAATTTATGTAAAATTATACATGTAAGTTGGTACTAGAGGCAGTATGTTTTTGCTAGTTATATTGTCAGTATTTTAAAAATAGCTTCCGAAGTTTAGTTACCCTATATTTTATTAATAACATGTTTTTTATAGAACAGTTAGAAACTTTACTGCCAAAAATTTGAGGTAATATTTTTTATATCATCTAAAAAAACATAATTTTCTTTAAACAATTTAACAAACATTTCGGGATGTTTTAAGGATTTCCTGTAGTTTGCCCGTGATTTGGTATTTTATGTTATTTTGTTTTTCTTCTGTTAGGACTACTGCTTATAAGTAAAATTAAGATCATATTTAAATTAAACACATTACAGTAAACACAAACCTTAAAAAATATTAGAGGGTGATAAAAAAAAATTGAATAGTGTAAACTTAAACAAATAAGATAACTATACAAAAAACTACTTACTTGAAATATTTTATTTCCATTTTTCTCACACTGTTTAAAAAATAGTTCTCCAATTGTTTTTACTGTTTTAGGGCTTTTGCTAATGGGGCCCTTTATAATTCTAGGTTTTTCCGACATTTTGGCTTTCTAAATATATTTTATATTCTTTGGAATTATAATTTTCTTTACATTAAATTATTATTAAATATTTTATGGAAGAAGAAGTAACTCATAGTTTAGTGTTGGCTAAAACAAAAATGAGAATACGAATATAAAATTTCCATTAAAATTAAAGAATATACGTCTTTAAATATGTTAATTAATATCATGAAATTTACAGGAAAATCAAAAAAACTTTGTTGGATTTTTACACTATACAGGATTTTCAGTAACTTAACTGACAAACTTTAAAAAATGATTTTTGCTAACCCTGTATACAAAATCAACGTTTTCTCTTGGTAAATTGTATTTTATTTACAAGCAAAATTTTTTATGATAAATTACTTGTTTTCGAAAAAATGGAATTTTTGGTCCATTTGTCCTCTTGTAAACCCCATCCGTGGCAGTCTGTATATACAGGGTAGGACAAAAATTTCACATTTGTTAAATCTTACTTTTTAGTTTGAGAAATATAAACATATAATATTTTAGAAGGGGGATGGAATTAAGGTCCCTATTATATGATAGTAGGTCACACAAAATGGAAATGTTAGTAGCACTAGAAAAAAAAGATTATTATTTTTTTAAGTGCTTTAGTAGCGTCTATCATAGGCGCAATTTGGGGAGAGCTAGGAGGGCTTAGCCCCTCCAAAAAGAAAATTAGACAAAATTAGCCCCCAAGATTCCCAGTATCCAAGCCGAAACTTATGTGACTAAAACCGATAATAGAAAGTGATTTTTATGTCAATAGTGCCACTATTACCTAACTGTAGGTCATTTTTGTGGCAGTAATGACAAATAAATCCCTGTATCTTTCCCATTTTTTTTGCAATATATACCTTTTGGGACTACCAAGACTCCAGCTCCCCCTAAAAACCGAAGCAAATTGCGCCTATGGCGTCTATTCACCACAAAAATTAAAGTGAAGGGGCTTAGAGTTTAATTTTAAAAAATATCACAAGAAAAGAACAATTATTTTCCCTTTAATTATTAACTTTTTTTTAAACTACACAACATACTGTTGAGTGGATTTATAGGTAACTAGCTGACCCGTTGGGCGTTAATTATATTTTTCTATGAAATTTAATTATAATAAAATATAGCCTATAGCACTCCTGAATTGTGTGGCTTTTTAATTGTAACATAATTTTTATGATCGGTTCAGTATTTCCAAAGATTAGACCCTACAAAAAAGCAAAGTTACAATCTTTACCTCCTTATAATATTAGTACAGATGATTAAAAATTAAAAACTATTTTAAAATATAAAAACAATTTTAAATGGATTTGTGATTTAATAACATATAAGTTAAAAGATTAATCATATAACCCACTATGTGAAAAATAATAATTAAACAATAATTATAATAATTTTTTTAAACAATTGTTTGAATCACCCTGTAAAAACAAACTATTTCGCTAATAAAAATACGCGCTTCACTCTGAAATTAACTCTCGCACTTAAACGAAACTCACTTAAAAAACAAAAGACTTCAGACCGACATCGACAGACTGTTTCAAGGTACCGTCTAACTTTAATACTATTTTTAGAATGATAAAAAGGCACAACATAGGCACAACCATATAGCAAACTTGTTCATTGGTTTAAAAATTGATAACCAAGGCGATGTGGACGGAATTCTGTAAGCCGCAAACGTAAAATGCCTCATGGCCTGTATTAAGCCGATTATCCATGAGAGCGGTTTCCGCCCGCGGATGATAATTCAGCGTTGTGATTGGCGAGAAAAGCATTTTAAATTTGCAGTAACCAATCACAACGCTGAATTTGTCATCCGCGAGCGGAAAAACGCTCTCATGGACAGCCAGCTTTAGCGGCACCACTCAAAAATCAGGTTTTGAGATAAATGGGTTTAAAGTTTTTATGCTAAAGTAAATGTATAAGAAATAATGCCGTAGTTTGCTTGAACCAAGACTACTTTTAGATATTTCTCTGCAGTATTGCTACTGAAAAGTGTGTATTGTTTTATTTACACCCTGCTACTTAGTCCAAAAATCCTATTTTTTGAGTAGTGTCACTATTGCAGACCATGAGCGAAATAAAAAACAAAATTTAGCAGCATGTTTTTATTTATTTTTAAGTCAAAATATGCAGAATATACTATATACCATGTAGCTGGTCTTTTACGTACGTAATTTTGTTTTTTCAAAACCTATTGGGGGGCATCCATAAATTACTCACTAAATATTTCGTAACTTTTCTGCAGCTAGAAACAGGAAAAGTTAACGAATTTTGGGGCGTGTCTCCCCAGGAAAATGTGATTCAGTGTTACTCTCCGGGCGAAGGACCATTTTTTTTCGTCTTGGGAGGTTGAATAAAATCTCAACATTTCTAACCAGGTGGAGAAACGGGGTACAAAAATGTAAAAAAAAGTCTCACGTAATTTATAGACACCCCTTATTCAAAAAAATTATAGATAATCAAGCCTATTTTTTAAACTACACAATTACTTTTTACCTTAATAACACAATTATTTATGAAAAGATTAATGTTTTGGTCAGGTCTTGCAGAATTCCGCCCAACAGCAGCTGACGGCCTTAATTAATACAATGTTAATATGCTAACGGATCCGTATATTTAACTATTTGGCTGAAGCAATTTAACCAAACATCTTATTAATGTAAATACAGGGTGTTTGATTTGATTGAGATATTTATTTTTTTTAATATCTTACATTTACCCAATTTGGTAGTGGTATTTTATATCATTATGAACCACTAATTTACCTAAAAATTATTAAGTCTAGTTTATAGCGGCATATGGACAAATAATTTTGACAAAAAAAATGTGCGCCACAGACTTGTGGGCAAATATTAGATTTGTTTTAAACAAATAAAAATACAGATCTTTTGTCCTTTAATTATGTTTATTTGTGAAAAAAAAAAATTATTGAATATCCCTGAATGCAATGCAATGGATGATTTTTTTAAATTTAGTTTTATAATTTCTTTTTGAGAATTATGTAACAACAAAAATTAACACTAAATTAAATAAAATTTCTATCCCGGAAGTTTTTACCAAATAGGATTTTTTTATTATTACCTTTACGAAAAAATGTACCTCTTTATAAAAAGTCCTGCTTGATGAGAAAATACATTTCCATAAAACTAATTGTATGTTAGATGTACAGGGTGGCTTAAAAAATATGTTTTACCAAATTAATATACAGGGTGGCGAGGCGTAGTGCAGCGGTAACGTACCAGCTTCTCACCGCAGCGATCCGGGTTCGAATCTCGGAACCGGCCATTGGCATTTAATCGCTCGTCACCTCACAGATGGCTTGGCAAACCACTGTGTAGTATTCTGCCTACCCCAGGTAGTAGTTATATTAAAAAATAACGTCCGTGGTGGCACTACTGCGTTGTCTAAAAGGTGCTGTGAAATGTAAAAATTGCATGTTTCAGTGCTTGGATAACGTTGACGGAACAGCATGGAAAAGAGGTTAAACATCTAATAACCCGACACCCACGGTACTCTGGTACTTAGGCATAAAGCCTTCGTGGAGTGTTAAAAAGATAAAAAAGGGTATTTCCTAACTACAGTACGAAACTTTAAAGGGTGATTTTTCATGTCATTTTATGATGAAAAGTTCCTATAAACATATGTCCGGAGTTGCTTTGTTTCTGAGATACAGGGCGTTATTTATTTTTTTAAGTCTGTTTGTTTTTAAATATTTTAAATACGAAGCAAGATACAAAAAAATGTACAATACTAAAAAGTTGTATGTTTAGTTGCTTTATAGGAAAAATATATAAAAACTACATAAAAAGCCAGTGTCGTACATTTTTTTAGTAATATTGGCTGTAGTGCCCACTGTACGCCACTGGCTTTTATGTAGTTTTTTTTCTATAAAGCAACTACAAATATAGCTTTTAGTGCAGTATATTTTATTTGTATCTGGCTTCTTATTTAGGATATTAAAAAAAAAACATATTTAAAAAAATAATTAACGCCCTGTATCTCAGAAACAAAGCTACTCCGGACATATGTTTATAGAAACTTTTCTTCATAAAATAACGTAACAAACCACCTTTTAAAGTTTGGTTTCGTAGTTAGGAAATAACCTTTATCTTAATTTGAAAACAAGTCATTTCTAAGCCACCTTGTACATCAAACCTTTAAATATTTTTGTGAAAATGTATTATCTCATCAAGCAGAACTTTTTATGGAGAGCATTTTTTTTTGTAAAGTTAATAATTAAATAGTTTTAGTTGGAGGGGAAAAGGGGTAGTTTCAAAGTGTACAACCTCCAATATAACCACATTAAAAAAAAAAAAAAACCACAACTATAAATTGTACGTATTGCATTTTTTCTCTAGTTTGAAAACTCCTTTATGGCCTAAAAATGATTTATTTAAATTTGGCGCTCAAAAAACTATCGGGACAATTATCTTTTTTTTGTATTCTTTAATCGAGATATATTAAGATTGTATTTATTGAAACTAAGCCCCTTTAGACTAACAAATATAACTTAAATACGGGTAAATGGTTATTTAAAAATCACTAGTGTTTTTAAACGTTTTTTATTTGGTAAAAGTGCCGAATAGGGTTTTCTGCCGTTTTCATGATTTTATAAAAATAAATGATACTCACTGATTTTAGACCCTTTTCTTAATAAAACACCAGTAGCGCTAAACCAAATTATCCAGTTTTTAATTAATTATAACTTAACAAACTTCCAGGACCGGGATGTGAATAGGGATTCTGGGCAGGGTAAAATAAGTAAAATGAGTTAATATTCGTCAAAATCACGTCCGAAATTAAGTAAAAATCTTTTTTATGAATATTTTTGTTAAAAATGGAGAAATGTAACAGAAAATTAAAATGTATGTTTTATAACCTCAAACTAGCAAACAAGGTTAAAGAAACGTCATTTATTGAAAGTCAAATATGAAGAACATTTGGCAACATCAAAAATATGTCAAAGGGATATAAATTTTTTAATTCCTTAAAAAAGCCAATTTAAAAAAAAAGAGACTTGACTAACAAGAACTAACCTGACCGTGACTTCGGTCACGTTGAATTTTATTTTAAAAAATCTTCTACATATAGAACTCGGATGCGTAAAGTTGCCGATGTTGCCAAATGTTCAAATTAAAAGTGACAAACTTTCGAAAAATCTAAATTTTTGTTTTTTTACAAAAAAATACAAAACATTTTATAACAGCGCCATTATATTATGACGAAGAACAAATAGAAGATAACGTGTAAGCCAAAATATTTTAAAAAATAATAAAAACAGCAGAAAACCCTATACGGCATAATTACCTTTTATTTTAACTTGATATTTATTAAAAAACTTTTTGGGTTTTCAAAAAATGTAACAGGTTTTTGTGGGTTTGCTAAAACAAATTATAACACAATCATTATTTGTTAACGTTCATAAAAAAAAATAATAATACCCTTAACTTTCAATCGCTACATAAAAATAGAGCTAAAAATACATCTACTTACTTTATCATAAATTATGTCACTTGGATTAGTAAATAAACAAACAAACCGTTACCGGTTTAATAACAAATATAAATAATTTCGTTTCTGATGTTCACTTATCAGTCACTGACCCTCAGGATGTATTAATTGTATGGAAGCTATTTATAAAATACAGCAGTTAAAATTTCCTGCACGCGAATTTGATGCTTGTTTATCCCTGGAGACTAACAGGACTGCCACTTTTCTTTCCAAATCCTTAAGGTTCATTTTATCAAAACAGGAAAATTCTCATTTTACGCAACTTACTTCTCCCAAAATAAGTTTATAATAGTTCCTTCTTTGTTTGACACACAGCGTATTTGGAGTGTTTCCTTCTTTATTCCTGCAAGGGTGCAATCCTGCTATAAATGAACATTACTCTGTTTCTGCTCTTGATTCCTGCTGGGTTATGTTTGTCTTTGTCGAATTACTTGATCCTCTTTGTTAGTCTTAGCATTTTCTTGCTCCAATACCTATTTATGTAGCCAAACGAATGTGGTTCTAAAATGGCCTCCCTATGTATTTACCGAGGGTGTAGTTTTAGGGCAGATCTAGGGTAAAAGAGGGATGCTTTCGATTTAGAGGGTGCTATAAATTAAATATCGTTAAGGATTTCGGACTATCCTTCATATATACAGGGTGGCCCACCATATTCGACACGGTCTGTAGCTGGATAACCATGGGGTTTTTAAAAATATAAATACTGGAACATATACAGGTCGGGTAAGACCACAGTATAAAATTATTTTAGTATATACAGGGTGTCTCAAAAAAGTGTGACGTATCAAAGTTATATTTTTTAAATGGAACACCCTATATTTCCTGACGGTTTTAGATTCTACTTTAAAAATAACTCCAGTTTGTTTTTAGTACTAAGTGTCTAATTTCATTCGTTTTTGTGATATTTGATTTTTTGAAAAAATGCAGAGGTAAAATTAAATTGATTTTACTTTAACACTTTTAACACTTGAAACTTTAAAATGTGTAACAAGATTAGAAAAAGTCTGCCATATCATACGTAGGTCAAATCAAGATCAAATATTGTACAGGGTGATCAAAAAATAATTTCAATTTTTCAGAATATCAAATAGCCGTATCTTTCTTATTTTAAATGTAATATCCTGTATTTTTTTACGTCACATGATGACAAATAAAATACCCTTTTAAATGGTGATAGGTTGCCTAGACCTATCTTTTGCTTTTTAGTAAAATCTATTTTTACAAATTTTTAGTCCAAATGTTTATTTAAATTAAAGTTGGCCGTGACATAGCAGCCATTAATATTTTTCTTGAGAAAATAACAACGACCATTTATTGATTACTAGTGTTTTAGTCAGTTGAAAGGAAATTTCAATGATTTTAAATAAAAACCCTTCAACAACAACAAGATGATAACTTACTGGTAGGATGTGAAAAAAATGATTTACTTTAGTCTAGAGTTAATCCTGAAAAATATTCCAGGAGAACCTCTGAACTTAATAAGTAGCTTTAAAAATTTTGACACAGTGATTATGGATAGTGGAAGAAACGAGTTATAGGTCACAGAATGTCGTCATAACTGACCAGAGGCGTTATTAGGATTGTTTAAAAACACAAGTTTTATCATTACCACATTCAGCTGAAATAAGTGTTATTGGTAAGTAGCATTATAAGCAACTAATTAATTTTTTTCTGTGAATTTTAAAAATAGTGGCAGATAATATAATTTTTTTTAATTTTGTGCTTTTTTCCAACAAATTTACATTTTGCAATAACGGCTTAGTAAATAGGCATAGCTTTATCACAGCCTACTTACATTTAAATAGACATTTGGAATAAAAATATGTTAAAACGGAATTTACTTAAAAAGTATAAACGATAGGTATAGGCAACCTATACACCATTTGAAAGAGCATTTGGTTTGTCAACATGTGGTGTAAAAAAATACAGGGTGTTCCATTTAAAATAAGAGAGATATTGCAATTTGACTTTCTAAAAAATTGAAATTAGTTTTTGATCACCCTGTACAATCTATGATCTCGATATGACCTACGTAGGATAAGGCAAACTTTTCCTAATCTTGTAACAAATTTTAAAGTTTAAGGAGTTTATATTGTTAAAATAAAATTAATTTAATTGCACCCTGCATTTTGGAAAAAATCAAATATCACAAAAACGAATAAAATTAGACACTTGGTACTATAAAGAAACTTAAATTATTTTTTTATGTAGAATCTAAAACTGTCATAAAATATAAGGTGTTCCATTTAAAAAATATAACTTTGATACGTCACACTTTTTTGAGACATCCTGTATAGAGTAAAATAATTTTATACTGTGGCCTTATCCGACCTGCATATGTTTTAGTATTTACTTCTTTTAAAAACCCCATGGTTATGTCTCAATGTTTTTATTATTTAGAGTTTTATTAAAATAAATTACTTTTTAGGCCATGACTATATCCATAACAGAGTGTTCAAACTTAAGGAAGAACGCATTATATTTAACGTATAGGTTCTTTGTTCATTTCTTATTCGATATAACATAAAAATATAATTTTGGAGATCGTCCACTTTGAAAGTAGTACCTTAAATATAATATTTAAACAAAGATATCGCTATTAGATTGCCCATTTAAATTTAAATAAGCAAGGCTATATTAAAAGAAATATATAACATTTTTGAGTCACCCTGTATACGGTCTAATTATATTTTATTGTTCTTCATGATTATACTAATATGTCACCTTTTTTTTAAATCCAATTTTGTAAATAAAGCTGTAAAATTTTTTAAAATTTTAAAGTTTTAAAAATTATTACAATTTACATTCTGTATTATTTAAAATCACATAGTATTTAATTAGTGTTTTAGCTTTAAACACGTTAAACATAGTTTTTGAGGTTTCCTACACAAAAATTTATCATATTAAAAATGATGTTATTGTACAGTCCTACAAAAGTTATAAAAAAAAAACAGATTTTTAGCGGCGTCCTGTGCATATATCTTAGTAGAGCGGGGCCTAAGAAAAAAATTATTGAAACTTTTACTGATGTGTGTTCTATATGAATCCGAGGGAAAACCCACATATTTTCGGACCACCTGTATATATTTTTTTAATATTTAACACACCGTAGTTCAAAAACTAAGACGTTTAGGACATATGAAGTTTGTTTCTTATTTTTTGTTGTAGAATTGCTTGGTTAAATTTGTCGGTTGAGTTACTGGACACCCTGTATGTATGTAGGTAATTTGATTGAAATTGATGAAAACTTTGATGTCTATTGGCGCCTAAACGGTGTGGTTTATCGACTTTAATAAAAAGTACCTTATTTTTTAAATTTCGGATTGTCTATAAAATGGCACACCAGCTTTGCGATATCTGTCAAAATAAAAAGTTATGATGTAAATAAATTTTAAGTTTTAGGTAGTGCCATCTGGCGGTATTTAAAAAAGTACTTTTGCCTTAATATTTTAGAATCTCCAAAGCTCGATTTGTGTGCCAAATATCAACTGGATTGGTTAAAAAATAAATGCAATATGGCGAAAAAACAAAATAAAAATTGAACTTTGACGGCTTGTAACTCGAAAACGAATGACATTCTGAAAAAAAAAGGTATATGAAGCTCTACCCTTATTTTGTCAAGTAGAATCACCCCCTTAAAATTTGTGATTGATTTTTAAATTACATATTATATTAATGTCAAAAGTTAAAATTTGTACAAAAATTAGAATTTATGTTTATTTCTGTTTCTGAAGTGTATGATTGATTAATATAGATATTAAAGATTAAGATTATTGTCTACTGCTAGCAGTTATTTTAAAGGTGTGTGTATAAATAATTTTTATAATATTCCAAAACTAAGTAAATAGGAAATATTTTTACAACTGTTTAAAAATCAAAGACGTCATCGTCATAGAAACACCGACCTGGTAAAAAGTCAATAAGTATTTTAGGTTTCATGTGACAGCAAAGCAGAAAGTCATTTACAAAACGAGCTATCACTTTATTTTACATCTGTCTGAGAAAGCCTAAATTTTTTACAAAATAATTATTAATGTTTTACCATAGCGGAACGATGCTATTTATTTTATGAGGAAAGCACGAATATTCGAAAATATATTATCGAACATATATTTAATATCGAAAGAATCATTACCTTTGTCGCCGCAACTATCGTTGCTATAAACAGTTGACACCACATTCACTTTTCACCGCACGCTTACTGAAATAGGAGAGAAACAGATGTCGAACGATGCCAAACGCGCTCTTTGTCGCTCGTTCCGTGCTCTCGCTTGCACTTCAAGCTTTAAATGGAACGCGCGAGGTAACGCCCCATAAGTCATGTTTTTGGTGCGTGCAGCCGGGTCTATTAAATTATAAGACGATGTCAAAAACGTCAACAAAAAAAAGTTTATTTTTGTCTGATTCTCGGTGATAACAACATAAAAAAAATACAATAAAAAAATATGGTACGCCATTGCTTTTAAAAATTAAATAATTAAATTAAAAATCATTTTTTAAATCATCACTTGTTTTGCAACAACTTTAACCTCATGACTTTTTTTCCTTCGATGCACCGTTTTAGCGTAAAAAACTAAAATAATGGCACCCGCAAACTGCTTAAAAATAATTTCGTTATATGCCTGAATTTTTTTTCTAAAAATGCTGCATTGGAGGAAAAAGTCAGGAGCTCAAATTTATTAAAAATAAATGGAGTTTTAAAAATGATTTTTATTTTTAAAGAAACCAGTGCCGTACTATAAATTTTTGAATAAAAAATATTCAGTATACATAATTAAAAATATTTTTTTATTAAAAAATGCTCATCGGTGCTTGCTAGGTTCATGTCAAATTTTATATCTCAAACAGTTTTGAAGTTATGACAAGAAAACCATTTTTGTCTTTAAATTTTAACACCCTGTAGCTTAAAAGTTAGGAGGGTTCGGACATTTATTTATATTAATTTTCTTTCTAAAATAAGCCAAAAATTATATATTGTATTATTAGCCATCAATTACACCGTGTATAAAAATTATTGATTTTTGCCAAAAATTGCTCTAATTTCTAAAAACCAAACTTTATTGAAAAAAAGTGTATTTTTAAAATTTTGGCGTAGAGCGAAACTAAAATTTAATATGTAGAAGTCAGACCCAGAAATTGTGTGGACCAGTGAGCATTACCTTTGGATAATATTAAAAATAATGTAGTTTTTATTATAGACATCCAAAACATTTTTTTTTTCGATCCTGTCGATAAACGCCCGCTCAAGTAATCCCAGCAAGCGAGCGTTCAAACCTATGGCCAAAAATGTAGCAACTTTTGTGTATCCATGGGAAAACTAAAATTTTCTTTTATTATATTTTAGAATACAAAGGTACTTACATTTAGTTAATTTTTTGATCCTGTTTAAAATACAAAACAACAACTTGACTACTAGCGTCCTGGTCGCTTTTAAACGGTTTTATTATTTCTGAAAAAATTCACTTCATACCTAATTAAAGTCACATTACTTTAAGTTATAATATATTTTAGCCTTTCTTAGTTAAAACCTGATTCCAAATTTAATTTTAATTAACTAAAAAATCATTTAGCGCACGCTTAAGGATACTATTTATTTTAAATTAAATATACGGTTAAGCCTACCTTTTTAAGTTTACCTTCGTTAAATCAAGGTTTTAGCTTGGAATACCAAAAAAAAAAATAGTTAATAAAAATTATAAATTATAATCATAAAAAAACAAAACCATGGCGGATGATAAATTGCTGTTATCACTTATCAGATTTTTACTATTATTTGGCAGACTTTATCTAAATTCATTACGAACCAGACGCATGTAAATTAGTATGTAAACATTTACTATTTTTAGATTTTAATTAGGTTCTCATGACATAGAGGACAATAAAAGTTTATACAATGTGTGCCAAAGAATTGATAATGTATGTTTTGGAAACAGTAAAAAATATCATAGCAACCAATTGGTAAAATTTTGCTCGGAGTTTTATTAAATATTTTTTTTTCCTGCAAATATTTTGCTTATTAAATTATTTTTTCAGGTAAATTTGTAAAAAAACTTTTTAAATCTTTTATGTTTTTTTGGAAAAAATATGTTCTGCCGTATTCTTCTAGCAAGAAAAGTGACCACCAGGGCGCAACGCTGTAGGGGCGGAAAAATGTCAAATAAATGGAGGAAAGTATGAAAGAAAGGGCGGACGGCAGAAAGAATGAGAGTTTTTGAAGAGTATAATGTAGAAAAATTTAATAAATTGAGGTGAGGATCTTTTTTTTGTTCTTCAACATTTTTTAAACCCCAAATTTTTGTTCCAAGGGCGGCAAATAATTTTTTGCACCACGGTGGCAGGTACTCTAGGGACGGCCCTAAATGAGGCCTACTTTTAATGTTCTCGTTCATTAGAGTGTTTCAAAATAAGAAAATGATTTTTGAAAGTATGAATCTTTAGGCAACTTAAAAAAATTAATAAACCTATGTCCTAAATGGCTTAACTTTTAAGATACAGGGTGGTAAAATATTAAAACAATATGCTAGAAGTTAAGACATTTGGGACATAAGAATATTTAAACTTTTTTTCAAAATAACTCCAGAATGTATGTCCTCAGGGCTTATCATCCTATTATAAAATACCATGTATAATTTACACCGGACCATTCGGGATGTATATTTTAAAATTCAAATATCTTGAAAACGACTGCCCAACTCATCTTTTATAGAGTATACCTTTTTTGAGTAAAAGATGTTTAGGAATAATAATTTTTATCTAAAAGTCAAGTACAGATGGTAAAGTTTAATTTCTTATCCCACAAAACCCCCTCTTTCCCCTAGCCAATTTTTGTGACAATAAACCAATAAATAACAAAATTATTAATGAAAATCTAAAACTCAAATAAAATTTTGACAATCATCCATTTTTTCACTAAGGTAAGTTCAAATAGAGCATTATATTTTGACCTTAACAATTTGTGGACATACCAATTATTTTCACACCCTGTATGCGTGAAATGCCAGTATGGTGACAGCTGTCTACTGCGCTATATTTTTTTGTTAGATGACATAGATTGCAGCGCTAACAGTTTTCATTCTATCTATGGGTTATTTTATTTGAGGTCTGCCTTAACCAAAAATGGACTGAAGCGCGGGGCAGACAAAGGGCAGCCGCCTTTTCCTAGTTGGGTGAGTTAATATTGTTTATAAGTAGATATAACATTTTATTTGTCTAGATTTAAATACTTGGCAATATTTATGACTTTGTAAATTTATAAAAATACATTTTTTTAAATAAATTTTAATGCAATTATTAGTTTTATCTTGCCTACCCCCAAAACCAAATTCTGTCTTTGTCCTTGTGCAGCGCACAGTTCGAGAAAACCGCCTAAGAAGCCAAACAAAAATCCTTTGGCGCATGTTCCCATGCGACGCGCTTCTAGTGGACGCACTCTGATTTATTTACAAGCAAGCGAGAAAATACGTTTCGATGCGACCCACCTGGTAAACGATAGCCCGAGCCAGGCGCATTTCTTAAAACAGAGAAATACTGCGCCCGTCTGTCGCGCCTCTAATGGACGCACATTAACTTGTTTACAAGGCAGGCAACACTCCAGCAGTCCGGCCCGTCCGCCCGTTCGTCTATGGTGGACGTGTACCTTTAAATGCCAAAACGTAAGTTCTTAAACATTTACACTTGAACACAACAAAAGCGACTTTGTACATTTTTCTTTATTGTACAATTTTTAACAGAGTCCATGATAACAACCATTAAAACACATTATACACTATATGTTATGTTATAAACTAGTTTTTTTATTGTATTCATTGTATTCAAATAAGTAATAAAAACAATATTTTAAAACTTACGATACCAACAGCAAACAAAATATAATTAAAAAATATCATGGTTCTCTAAAGTGTTTAAAAGATTCCGTTTAAGGCGCTTAATTACAATTGCAATATTTCCAAGTCGCTTAATTTTAATAACTTATCTGTCAATGTTCTAGTAAGTTAAAAAGAAATGAAAAAAACATGGAAAAAAGAGTACAAAATAAATAAAGAAAAACCTTTACATATTCAGAACTTAAAACAAAGTCATTATTAAAAAAACATTTCCATTACAAAAATGTAATTTTATTAGGATTAAAGTCTAAAAAATTTAAAAATACCTCTTAAAACTAAATTAAAAAAAAATATGTTATCTGCCTTATCGTTGCCATTCTGTTACATTTACAAATCACAAATAATAGCACAATTTTTAAACTTTTATAAAAGGTTATATACTTATTTACAATAAATTTTTGAAATGCTATGATAAAACCTTTTTTACTTTTTGTCCATGTATATAATTTGGTTGGGTTAATTATATTATTTCTGAATACATACTTTTTGTCGTACTTTGTACGTCGTACGTCTTACGAGATTACTAAAAAACTACAGCAATCTCATAACAAACCGATATTTTAAAGTTTTTTCACGATAAAAAATAATAAACTTAAGGGCGGTGATAACTCAACACCCGGTACAACGATTAAAGTGTGTTTTTCTTCAAAAATAAACATGTTTAACTTGCCAACATTTTTATTAGGTATCAGCTATTTTTAAAAGATGAAAAATAATAAATTGGTTTAAAGTTTAATCTTTAGATAGGTGGCTTCATAAAAGGCTATTTTATTTTTTGTAATTTACAGATTTACCTTAAAATTTAAAATTAAAATATGCATGTATTTGTGGTGAAGGTAAAGAATAAAGTTCATTAAACAATTAAGAAAAATAAAAAGAAACTGCGTCGTTACTCCAGCCAAATTAGATTTCTTTATGTATAATAGAGTATTTTTATCCTTAATATGGCCGATGACCGTATTATACAGGGTAAAAGAGGTAAAACTAAAATAAAGTGGCATGCTGTTACCTTTAGCCTGGTCACCTAAGTGGGTTTTCACACACCGGCAAAATCGGTGCCGGTAATGGCGACTCTACGCCGAGTTCAATATAAATAAAGGTCGGGCCACACATAACCGCACCGAGCCAGATTTCACGGTAATAGAGGAAAGAGGGGCAAATTAATTCGAAAAAATCAAAAGCACTTTTCTTGCCCTCAAAAATATACAAAACATTTTTGTCAAGCTAAGTCTATTGTTTTATGTATGTATTTGTCCTTGTTTAAATAAAACAGATTTTTCTACTTCTCCTTGTTCCTCGTTTTCCATACATTTACAGGATAGCATAGGTAAAAAGTCTGGTCACAAATAATCGCACCGATGTCCCACAAGACCCGCATCGTAGCACGACCGTGTCTTTTACGGTATGAAACATGGCCAGGAAATGAAATCATACGTGCATCGGATAGCGCCGATGTTCCCCGAAGCAAGCTTTGCGTTTACGGGCGTCACCTTTATATCAGTTCATTACGTTTAAAATTAAAAGACATTTGTTAAAGGTTAGTTGTCGTAAACAAACAATACAAGAAAATGTAATCATGACTTCAGCAATAAGTATTAAAAAGTGTAAAATTATTTTTATTGTTACATCTTATAAATAATATGTAAGTAAAACTTACGAATACTTTTTTATAAGTTTTTTTAAATAACAATTTCGAAAAATCAAATAAACTAATGTTTGTTTACTTGTTAAAATGGGGTGTAATTTAAAAGGTGGTATAATTGACTCGCAGTTTGAAAAAATACTTAATTTTGGCACCGCATCCCCCTACATTTTACCGGTGCACGGTCACGGGCTCGTTGCGGTTATGTGGAGCCCGACCTTGCCGGCGCCGAGTAATATTTTGATGCAAAAGCAATGTTATACGGTACCGGAGCTGTCGCCGGCATTGCCGGTGTGTGTAAAAAGCAATGTTATACGGAAACGTATTGAACTGATATAAAAGGTGACGCCTGAGACAGTAAAAGCTTGCTTTGGAAAACATCGGCGCTATCCGATCCACGTATGATTTCATTTCCTAGGCATGTTTCATACCGTACAAGACACGGTCGTGCTACGTTGCGGGTCTTGTGGGACATAGGTGCAATTATTTGTGGCTAGACTTTTACCTATACTATCCTGTAAATGTATGGAAAACGAGGAACAGAGAGAAGTAGAAAGCCGACATTGCCGGTGTGTGTAAAAACGCCCTAAGGATGACAGCATGCCACATGTAAAGTGTGATATGTCATTGGACTCATTAGATTTAGAATTAAAATACCTTAATAAGTTAAAACCCAATATTCCGCCCATTAAAAAAACAAAGTTGATGCTTGTCGCTCAAAGACACAACGTCGGATCTTAAATTTAATTATATCTTTTATAAAACAAAAAAGTTGCAATAAAAATGTGTCATTTGTTTTAAAATATCTCTTTAAATAAAATTAGAAAGGAAAAAAACTGTTTCGCAAAATTTCGTTTTTTTTCGGATAATTCCGGAACTGCTGCAAATTTTTAATTTTTTGACGCGGAATATTAAGTTAAAGCGGATTTTAAGTTAAATGACAGATATCTTGAAAACGAACTGCGCCCCAATATACAATTTCAATAAAATTAGTGATGTGTCCGGTATGTAAATACTTACTCTAAATTTTATCAAAATCGGATGTATACGTACATAAGATATCCTTCTTTTTATATAAAAGTTTAACACCCTGTATCTCGAATTTTACTTTATTATAGATAATAGGAATACTTCTAATTTTTTTCGCCAACATGTCACTGTATATTAAAACTTTACGAATATAAAATGTTGCGCTCTGTATATTATATTTATTATGTCGTATAAAGGTTAGGTCTTTGACATATCAAAAATATGCCATATTTTTTTATAAATTATTAGTTTACTTTAATACACAATAAAAAGAACAAAATGTCTAAACATGCATCAAAGGCCGATTCAAGGAAAACATGTTCCGTGGGACGCTCTGCAGATGTATACGGATCAAAACTTAGTTTGCCAATAAATTACGGAGGTTTGGGAACCGTCTTTTTGAAAATTTATCAATTGAAACTGATAAAATTTTACAGGTAATGAGTCCCACACATATGTAGGTATTTACCAATAGATTTAGCATTGCCCCGGTTTGTTTTGTTCATTAATAACTAGTAGTTCAGAATTCGTTGGTCCCACACAATGCCGCTCATCACTGCAGTATAATGAATGTTAATTTTTAGCAACCTAACTTAAAGCGCATTCTAGATTAGGATGAAAACCCTTTTCTTACAAACTTTTTGTCTCTTCCGTAGCGCAGAGTCTTTAATCTTCAAACCAGAAAGCCCCATTTCAATCCCCAGCCGGAAAAACGTTTCTATATAGAGACAAAAAGCAACACCGTAAATATATGCACACTTATACCTATCCGTATACGCAACAAGAGAATGTGTCGACGATCAAAAAAAGGGTAAAAGCATACTTACGTAAAGTAATTTAAATTTCCCTATGCAACCATCTAAACCAATATTGTTTAGGGTCTGTATCCCAACCTAACAAATATTAAACAGACGCCTACCCGGTTTTTCAAACGGTTTTTTTCGTGATTTTACTGTGGTTCAATTGCTCTTTATTACGTGATTAATATAACGATGGATGCAATTTTAGATTCAATGTTTTTAACTTTTAGCCTTTAACTCAGTTGTCAATTAATCAGTCAATCAATTAAATTTTATGGAAATGATTTTTTTCGTGATTTTACTGTTGTTCAACTGCAATTATTTAATCAATCAATCAAATTTTATGGGTGTGAATCTTCTTCTTTACTAATTTTGACGTACCAAAGTCGGAATGCGTCACCGATTGCGATACGGATTCGCAGTGCCGTTCCTATAGGTTTTCTGTAACCCCGTGCATAAAGAGAAATCGCCGCCCCCACTGATCTCGATGGATTGCCAATGTTATAACCTGCGCAAAACAAAAGTTACATTTTATGGGCGAAAAACCGGTTTTTACGCAAGCAAGTTGAGGGTAAACGCACCTGGCCCCAAACAAACTATCCGCATTCTCGGAAAGACTTTGTCGACGGCGTCCTGGTTTTCTTTTGAAGTACGGTAGCTAATGAGTGTCACGGTCAGACCGCTGACGAAGGGTACGGGTTGCCGGTGTTTGTATTTTGCCACGGCTTTTAAGTGCGCATGTTCGTCCACCCATTCATTTGTTTACTGCGCCAGGTCGTAAAAATCCGAAAAATGCTTCTTGCCACTGCGGATCTAAATGTAGGTTATATATGGTCGCCCCTAGATGAAAATGTAAATTAACGTATAATATTTTAAAAGAGCAAAAATAAAGGTCCCCACTTTCACAATACCCTTTTCTTCATAAATATTTTTGAAGAGCAAAAAAATATATATTTAAAATAAATTCCACTTGTTTTCATATTCAAAAACTTTATATCCCAAATGCCGCCCTCAACTTTTTGTCGCCTCGTGCAAGTGCAGCATCTGCACCCCCACCACGAACGGCCCTGCGAATACGTGTGTCGTACTGATAAGCTGCTTTTTGTCTCTAGTAGTTCTTTATAAATAAGGTACGTGGTGGCACTACCGTGTTCGTGTTCTCTAATAGGTGCTGTGAAATGCAAAAACTGCATGTTTAGTGCTTGGACACCAGTTAACAAAAGAGGATTTTTTTAAACATCTAATATAGGGTTGCCACCTATTTATTGTTAATGACCGCCGGAGAAGTGGCGGTGTACGATGAAAATTTTGAAGACCAAGAAGATGTTTTTTCTCTAAAACTGAAAAATTAAAGACCAAAAAAAAAAATAAATAAATAAAAGCCCCACTTTTTAAACATTTATTGCTTTTTCTTATAATATTACACTGTTTTCGTGTATTCTCCAAACCGGGAGAGGTGGCAACCCTAATCTAATAATCCGACACCCACTGTACTCTGGTACTTAAAAATAGGCCTTTGTAGGATGTCATAAAGATTAAAAAAATACACATAGCTCTCTGTTGTAATGGCACTGTTTAAAACCAAATAGAATAAGGCTAGACTCTTTTAATACTAAACCAAGGTCTAAACTTGGTTTAGTAAGTAGTAAAGTACCAAATGGATGTATATCTTTCTAAAGGGTTTCCAGAATAACGCTGTCAACTTCTATCTCTGGATATTTATGTTTTTCAAAAAATATCCCCAATCTATTTAATAATCAGGGTTGCTTTCCAGTGACGAAAATTTTTGTGCGTCACGCTCCAGGGCTTGAAGCTCTTGAACCGCTCTAAAAGTTAGTCACTGGAACGCATCCTTAGACAAGGAAAGAGAGATATTTTAAGAAATTTTAAAATTTCGTTGTTTTTAACCTTTCTTGGCTTTATAATAATAATCTCTTTTTAATATCTAATTCCATTTTAAATAAATAATTTTAAAAAATCCACCCTTAACCATAAAAACACGTTTGAAGCACAAAAACCAAAAGAGGGGTTGGTGCATGAGGGGCAAGGGAAAAAAACGGAGTAGCTCAGGTGTATAACACTTTCCGTCACTGAAACGCCATAAAGTAGAACGAAATGCTTCTGAGCTACTCGGGAGCGCTCTATTTGCGTCACTGGAAAGCCACTCAGAACGAACTTTAGATACCCAAGCTTCACAGAAAGAGTGGTTGTAAAACAGTGAGTGCATTCAGGAGTACTCAACCGCTTAACCGCTGGGTAAGCGGAGTGACAAAACTTAGTATTACGTACCGTAGGTGTCTGGTCTTAGATAATAATTAAATATAATAAAAATATTTAACATATTTGTCCCTTAGATATCCGGTAAACGATGTTAGGATACAAAATATTCAGTGTTTTTGAATTTATACATTTACTTGTATTTTTAAAATCCACTTTGTAGACAAAATAATACACATAAATACATAAAGTAGAAATATGCTCGGACCCGAGTTAAAAAGAAATAAGCTAAGTTAACTCTCTTTAATTTTTTTATCAGGTGGATACCATTCACAATATCACCGAGAACAAAGGATCAGTAAAAACCAGAGGCATTCGATTGGCCGTTGAAATGCATGCCAGAGGTGTGGATTAAATGATATTATATTGATATCCAGTAAATCTCATGCTCATCAAACCATAGTATTATTGGCTACATTGTTTTTAGGGGCCATTGTTTGTCCCCTAAACCCTGAGGCGCCGTTAAAAGTAAGAAAATTATTTGTAAACTAGATAATAATAACACAGCCGCACAAAAAATAAAAGTTGGTGGTCTGAAAGACTAGACCATAATATCTTTAAATTTTTGGGGTCGCTAAATCCGACTCTGGTGTCGGTTTAACCCTATCAGGTCATGGTCAAAGTTAAAGGTCAAATTATCAAAATTCATTGAAAATAGACCACACACGTAGTATCTTTATGTTTTTGGGGTGGCTAAATCCGAATCCGGAGACACTTTGACCATGGTCAACGTCATTTCAGGGTCAAATCATCAAAGTTCTATGAAAATAGACCACAAACGTAGCACCTTTATGTTTTTGGGGTCACTTAATCCGAAGCTGGGAGGGTCATTTTGGCTACGGATTCGGATTTAGCGACCAAAAAACCCCAAGATATTATGATTTTGGTACATTTACGATAACTTCTGATGATTTGACCTTGATATGACCTTGAACTTAAGCTCATAGGGTCAATTTGACCACGTATTCGAATTCAGTGACCCCAATAACATAAATATACCAGAATTCTGGTCTATTTTCAATAAAATTTATTGATTTGACGTTAAAATGACCCTGACCATAACCTGATGGGATTAAACCGACCCCAGATTCGGATTCAGCGATCAAGTCTGATCTTTCGGACCTTCAACTTACTTGTTCGGCTGTGATTGACCCTAAAATGACCTTGAACCTGACCTGATAGGGTCAAACCGACCCCAAAACATAAAGATACTAAAGTCTAGTCTTTCGGATCATCAACTTTTATTTTTTGTGGTGCTGTGTAATTATTTGACCTGGCTATAAAATCTATACACGTCGTGCCAGCTCGATGCTTCCAATTGACTGATTAGTGTTGGTCGGTGAGCCAGCGACAGGATTGCAGGTCACTTGCGTCCCATCCCTAGAAACTCTGTCCTGCGGCCAAAGAGGGTGTGACCCATTTGCGTCCCGCCGCACTAACCCTTATTTTTCTGGTTTGGTCAATTATATTCATTTCTCCTTGTTTGGTACCCTAAAGGTGAGAATAGAATGTTTTAGTTGATTTATAAAGTGTGTGTTAGTCTTGGGTTTCATTGAGGAATTAAAAAAAAGATTTAACTAACCAGAACTAACCATGACCCCCTACCTCTAATCTGGATTTATAAAGTGTGTATTAGTCTTGGGTTAATTTAAGGAATTAACAAAAGGATTTGACTAACCAGAACTAACCATGACCCCCTACCTCTAGTCTGGATTTATAAAGTGTGTATTAGTCTTGGGTTAATTTAAGGAATTAACAAAAAGGATTTGACTAACCAGAACTAACCATGACCCCCTACCTCTAGTCTGGATTTATAAAGTGTGTATTAGTCTTGGGTTAATTTAAGGAATTAACAAAAAGGATTTGACTAACCAGAACTAACCATGACTCCCACCTTTACTCTGTAATGATAACAAAACTATTGTAATGATATAAAACTGACACTGATTAAAGAGTCTTTACACATGGGTTTTATTGTAGTGAAGACTATTAAAAATGCAAGTTAAAGGGTCCATAAGATAGTTTAAGGTAATTTAATTTAAATAAAGGGTTATCTTACCTGGGCCACCCCCAGTCGGACCACCTGTATCTGCCAGATGCAAATGGAGCATAATATTTTTAGACCCGGGACGCAACTGGGTTCTATTTATGACTACGGGACGCAAGTGACCGATGGGGCGCGACAGATTTTCGTGACCAATTTCCTCTCAGTTCATAACCCGTAAAATGCTTCAAGATGGTTGTACATAAATTGTTGTGAGCGTCTGCTGCGGCGACGAAAGTGGTTTTTTAGATATTTAGGATTTTTTAAAAATTCTTAACAAAAATAAAATTTTAATATATCCTACCTTACTTAAGTTTGCCTTTTTATATTATGTTAGATTGCTAAAATATTAACTATACCATCACCTACATTTAAATTTTTACTCAAAATTATACACGGTGTCCAAGAATTAATATAATATTAAATATTAGATTTTGAACACCCTGTATAATTTCTAGTAAAAATTAAATGAAGGTGATTGTACACTTAATCTTCTAGTAATCTAACATAATATAAAAAGTCAAGCTAATAAAAGTTACATTATTTTTATTCCTACAATTCAAAAATAATCAAATATACAGGGTGTTCCATTTAAAAAATACAAGTTTAATATTGATCTTTTTTTTAGAGCACCCTGTACAATTCCACCATCGAAGACACAGCTGACGCTCAAAACGATTCATGTACAACCAACAACAAGCATTTTACAAATTATAGACTGAGAGAAAATAACTGACAAAATTTTGCACCTGCTCATGGTCTATGTGTGGAACACTAGCAGTTGAGATTAGACGCCTATTGAGCCGTCCAAAATGTGAAATTTAAGGTTTGAAAGACAGCTCTGACTTGGCCATAAAATGGTCATAAATGGTCACCAAGTGTGGCGAATTGGTCATGCCTTAAATTAATTAAACATGGGTCAATCAAAAAGCCAGGGGCGGTCATATCGACTTTCTGAGGGGATGGCCATGGGCCGAGGAGAAGTGTGTGAGGTGGCAAAAACAAAAAATTTTAAAGGAGGTTTAACCTCTTTTTTGTTGTTTTTACCTTTCATTTTTTTTTTTAATTACACAAAACCTCCTTTCCACGTATTTAAAATGGTCCTCACTCTTCAATTCCATCCCATCATCAGCCTCACCCCTCGGACCAACCTTGGGCGGGGGGACCCTCAATAAATGTCCAGATTTTATTAAAAATGCTGAAAACAAAGTAAAAGCTACTTGGCAAGTTGTTAAACAGATTACGGGGAGTAAAAATAAAAATAATAGTATAATCATCGTTGAACGATGGTATAATACAAAACTTTTCTAGGGAATATAGCGATCCACAAAATATAGTAAATAATTTAAATAAATACTTTATAGACTCTTTGCCTGCTGTAAATAACCAAAATGGCCTTGCTTATCAAAACCATTTACCAGAGACAAAAAGACTGGACTCCTCCATTTTCTTGTTTCCGACCGATTCTGTAGAAATTGTCAGGATCATTAAGGGTCTAAAAACAAAAAATCAGTGGGTGACGACCAAATTCCCATATCAGTCTTAAAAGAAGTAGCGAATAAAATAGCTGAACCAATCTCTTTTATAATTAATTTAGGATTTACCACTGGTTGTTTTCCAAATAGATTAAAAAAATGCATATATTAAGTCAATCTATAAAAGGGAGAAAAAATGAAGAAAAAACTATAGACCGGTCTCACTGCTGTCAAATATCAGTAAAATTTTTGAAAAAGCGTTGTATTGTAGGTTTGTGAATTTTTTAGAAAGAAACTCAGTTATTTCAAATAGACAAAATGGTTTTAGAAAGGGCAAATCAACAATTCGGGCTATGTATCAAGCACTTGTTAATATTTTTGAATCCTTAAATAGCAAAAAACAGACCCTGACTATGTGTTTGGACCTTTCTAAAGCTTTTGATAGTGTAGACCATGCTAAATTGTTATATAAACTGGAGATGTATGGTATTAGGGGAACTGCTCTGACCTTGATACAGTCATATCTTACCGGAAGAACTCAGCAGGTGGTGGAGTCTGATCTCTCTGGTACAATTTTTAAATCAGAAGAAGTAAATATGGTGAGGGGAGTTCCACAGGGCTCCATTCTGGGACCATTATTATATATTTTATATACAAATGAACTGCCGGACGTATCAGGAGAGCAGACTGTACTGTATGCTGATGATACTACCCTTATTTTTAGTGAGGATAGCATGGAATTGTTGTTGGTAAAGGTGGGGACAGTGGTGGATGCTCTTGAGGAGTATTTTCTGTCCAACAACCTGCTTTTGAATGTGTCAAAAACTCAGTGCATTCTGTTTTGTAACAGGGTGACTAATTATTTTAATTTCTTGTATAATGATAAAATAATAAAATCAACTGAAAGCATATCATTTTTGGGAATTGACGTTGACAGGAGGTTGGACTGGAGAGTGCACGTTGAGGGTGTAGCCACTAAGATTGCTAAGTACTGTTATGCTTTAAGGATCATTGCGGAAAGGGTTGGTACAGATGTGGCTATGCAGGCCTATCACGCTTTTGTGCAGTCTAAGTTAAGATATGGTATAATTATATGGGGAAATTCATATGATATGCAAAGAGTACTGTTACTACAAAAAGGTGTTTGCGCTGTATTTATGGTATGAAACCGCAGGAAAGTTGTAGAAGGATATTCATGGAGAATAACATTCTGACTGTTATTAGTATGTATATATTAGATTCTGTATTGTTTGTTGTTGATAATGCAGATTTATTTGAAAATTCTCAGTTAAGGCATGAGTATCAGACTAGAAATAAATCAAATCTTATTCTAGATAGATGTAGCTTTAGTTATTTGCAAAGAAATGTTGAATTCTCCATTGTAAAGATTTTTAATTCAATTCCTACAGTAGTTAGAAATTTGCCAAAAAATAGTCTTAAAGATGTTTTAAAGACTTTTTGAGTAAAAACGCATTTTATACAATAAGAGAATTTTATGATGTAAATAAGGATACTATGATTGATAAATAGGGAAAAGAATATTGTTTTGTAAGTCTTTTTAATAGTATATGGTAATATTTATGGTTAATAAATTATCAGGTTTTAAAGTTTTTTGTTTAAAGTAGTGGTATTTCTAATAATTATAGTAATTATTAATGTTATGTTCAAAATACTAAGTTTTTGTAATTTATGACATTGTTCCATGCCTTTTTAAAGGGCCTATTTTGTAAACTTTTTTGTTTATAAGGAATAAATAAACGGTTATCTATCTATCTATCTATCATATTTGCCATTAGACGTGTATGAAACACAATAAAATAGAAAGAATGTTGCATCCTATGACAGCCCCTGCAAAAAGGATGCAATTGGTTACAAAATGGTCAATATTGGTCAGTATGATTAATTAATTGGTTAGCAAGATTAAAGGGGTTCTGTATTAAATTAAGACATTTAAGAACAAGAACATTTTGTACAGGGGTGGTTTTACAGTTTTAATTTTTCAAATATATGTAGCGGTTTAATATGAACACTCCTACTACATACCTACAACCAACTCTTTAATTGTTACTAGCTTTCAGAATTTCCAAAAATCTTTATTTAATACAGACCTACTTTATTCTTGCTGACTAATTAATTAATCATACTGATTATTATTGACCATTTTGTGACAAATTGCATTCTCGTTAATTAAGATGTATGATTAATTCGAGGCCCCCCTCCCAAGAAATGAAATTATCCACGCCGGTGTTCACGCATTGGCGAAAATTGCCTTTAAACCTTTTGAAGTGGCATGACGTTTATATCATGTTGCTCGATCATTTTTGCAATATTAATCTTGTTTCAGGAATCACTCGGGATGGTAAAAAGGCTTAAACCAAAAATGTGTTTTTGTGATACAAGGACTGTGAGTCAAATCGACAGAATATTACAAACCTTAAATCTAGGTTCCGAAATTGTTAATTTTGGAAATGAACTGACAGGGAACTACACAGTTCTGCAAATTATTTCCTTTTAAAGAAGATGCTGACTTTAAACCAGTATTTATTGAAAATCCTCATAAGGAAGTAGCATTTATTTTACCAACACAGGGTATGTTTTCTCAAACTTACATACTATTATATGAAAAAGCAAATACACTAAGATTTTCTTGCTGATTGGCCAGGTTTGATGAATTTGACAAAATGGCTGAATTGCAGAATAAGCGAATGTTATTTAATTTTAAATTATTTACCTTTAACTCAATCAGCAAGCTAACGTCTTATTGACGTCTCTTTTTAGTCGTTTTTGGTCCCATTTGGTCAGCAAAGACGTCATAAGATGACGACAAAATGACGTTAAATTGACCTCCCTAAGTCACAGACAAAAGACGTCCCACTAAGGACGTCATAATAACGTCTTTAAGATGACGAAAAATTGTAGCACTACTTTTTATTTAAAAGCTAAAATGATACGATATTTTATTTGAAAATTGAAATAACTTCTTACTGCTTGCAATTTCCTTGCACTGCAAGGTCGCATCTCTGGGGACACAATCCAACCTGGAGATGCAGATTACACAAGCCGAAGATATTTCCTTCAAAGCTAATTGAGACCACCAACTAGAGGTATATCTGCGATCGCAGTCGCTGCTACCAATCACCGGTTATTAACAAATCATGTTGGTAGCTGCTACTTGCGCCTGGCGATAGCAGTGAAAAAATCACTCTTTAATATTCGCAGTTCGCAGAGGTGGCGCTGCCCGTAACCACAACATTAAACGGCGACTGCGATCGCATGTTTTCGTTAGTGAAACGGGATGCGAATTGGCTTGCTTACCGGATGAAAACTATTTTTTTAACAATTTGATTTATTAATAAATCTATCGCGAATGGGTTGCCTAAAAATATGATCAAGGCTATAAATGTTTATAAAAAAAAATAAGATATTTGATATACGTCGTGTTATGTCCGTTTTTTTATATACATTTACTTATATGCTAATGCAAAACAATAATTAAATTATATGTATATTAAATGACAGAATGTATTTAAAAATTATATATTTTTCTTCATTTAATATTAACAAGGTTAACTATGACTTTATTTATGAAAATTAAGCATGTTTCCGTAAAGAGTGATAATATCACAGTTTTCAGTAGCAGCTACTTTTAGATAGCAGTAGCAGCGATCACCGATATCAAAAAATCACTGTTAAGCTTACCGCTATCACCAACCGCAAACCGGTCTAAAAATATTTTGGTCTCATCGGTACGGTGTAGGCAATAAAAAGCGAAGATGTTGAATAAGCGTGGTAGTTTATTGTCCATTGCGCCATCTATCGGAGTTTTTTCCTATTTCAATTTTGTAAAATTATTAGTCCTATTTTTCTGTCATATGATATTTCGGTTGGATTTTGACACGAATCATATAATGCCACAAAATTTTTCTGGCGGGTTTTCTGAACATAACGTCATTAGATTTTTATGAGCTAGTATGACGATAAAATGGCGTCGAAAAGACGCCACTTCAACGACGTCAAAAACACGTCTTTTAAATGACGTCATAATTTGGGTCTGATGACGTCCTATGACCAAAACTGACCTAAAAATGACGTCAGCTTGATGCTTGGGAAACAATTAGTGTGCCAATCCAAAATATTACTTTTAATAACTAGATACAATTTTACCATAAAAAGCAAAAACATTTCTTTTTCCATTTAATCATGGTTAATATTTTAAATTGGAATAAAATCCTAAAGTTAAATAAAGGGTGGTCCAATTGAAACCCACGATGTTTATTATAAATAAAATTAAAAAAATTTAGAGAATTTCCTTAATATTTTTTATTAGGATAGAAGGATCTATGACAATTATTTATAATACAAAATATTGCTCGACACGACTTTGTTGGCATACCTTTATCCTAAGGTCCATATTTTCCATGACTCTGAGACATAATGGAGTTTCAATGTTGTTTATGTGCCGAATAATCTCATTCTGCCTGAATTCGTTAACAAGCAGAATTGCCTCATTTGGGCAAGTTAGAGTCTAAGGGTGATTGTTTAAAA